>CM058233.1:50993996-51109145 GCA_030180135.1 Orychophragmus violaceus | reverse complement strand
ACCACACACAATCATATTTCAAAATATTAGTTTATGATATTGTAATCAACAATAACTTATTTGGTATTTTTTAGTAAAAGTATTCCCCTTTTTAATTAAAAGTGGGATTAATTTATAAAATCAAAAGTAAAATGTCTTGTGGTGTCTCATAATCACACAATCATCAATCATTTTAGTTGTGGTAACATATGTCATCAATTCTGTTTTTTTTTTTTTAAATTGAATTTGTCCTTATTTGACTATTAAAAATTTATAGTACTTTTTATAATTTAGTTAAGAGTAAAAGAAATACTCCCTCCGTTTCACAAAGATGCATGTTTTAGAAAAAAAATTTGTTTCACAAAGATATATTTTTTAGCTTTTCTATGCACACTTTATTAATTAATGATGATATTTTGAAAATTTTAAAAAGATTAATTAAATTTATT
This sequence comes from Orychophragmus violaceus, assembly GCA_030180135.1. NCBI lineage: Eukaryota > Viridiplantae > Streptophyta > Magnoliopsida > Brassicales > Brassicaceae > Orychophragmus > Orychophragmus violaceus. The sequence goes on along the minus strand of CM058233.1, from coordinate 51,108,717 downwards.
AAATTACTATTGGTTTAGAGATATTGGAAACTGTAGAATAACAAAAATCGATGCATTTATGATTAAGTATTAATTGTTTTATTAATATATGTGAAAACTCTAAAAATTGTATCTTTGTGAAACGGAGGGAGTAAATCAATAAAAAAATTACATTGAAAATATAAAACGATTTTTATTTTGAAACACAAATTTTTTTAAACGATAATTAGTTTAAATCAGAGTGACTATTAATCAATAATAAAATCCACCTCTTTTCCTCCTAGATCCCCAACATCTTTAAATCTTCTTTCTAGTTCAGATGCTTTGAAGTAAATAAAAATGCTTTTAAAAAAAAAAAAAAGTAACTGTTAAGCCAATATAATTTTTTTTTTTTTTACTAAATACTTGACATCATCTAGCTGAAACTGAATAATTACGATTTTTCTTTCTTTTCAAAATCTCTAGTTAGATCACCACGTTAGGAAAGTCAGTTCATCTTCAACAAGAACAACTGAACAAGTATTTGAAAACTCGTAAGGTTAATTTTAGTGTGTATGATTCAAGTCAAACTATACATGATACAGTCATAAAGAATATTATAAAAGATAAGTCAAATTCTTGTTGAGGGAAGAGAATAAGCGTATTAATGAATATGCATATGCGCACATGCGTGAAATATAAATGGTCGATTGATTCTTGCTGACATCTAGAGATCTTAACCATTAGCTAATGAATAAATATATTTCTTGTAATGCAAGTCAAATCCATTTTGAAAATGTATAGTTCTTAAATTATTATAAAATAAAAAATCTAATCTATTAAAACAGGAAAGTTTGTCATGGTACATAAATGTTGTTTCTGGAATTTGCCCTTGATATTATTAGGATTTGTAACCTTCATTAAGGGTAAAACTGTAAAACAATGTATATTAATGATTTAATTAAATTTCATTAAGAGTAATTAAGGAATATAACATTATCTCTACAATCCATGTTTCCAAACAAGACAATTATTAAACATGTAACCAAACAACCAAATTCTAATAGGTCACACTTTCCTAATTAATTAAAATCAAAACAAATTAATTGATAAATATAATTAATAATTTATACATCAACTATTATATATAAATTAAGATTCTCTAATTTATGATTTAATTCAAAATATATTTATAATATATTTTAATATCTTTTTTTTCAAATATATATATATACATATTACGATTGATGTTTTTACGATTGTACTTTTTAGCAAGTTTTTCCATCAAACTGAAAAATATTTAATTAATTAAACGGGTTGAAAAATTAATTAGCCAATCTCGATTATAAATTTTCTATAAAAAAATTCGCATATAGTAAATAATTTCAGTTGATATATTTTAAACTTAATAAAAATAATAAAATGATTTCATACTTATATTATTCAAATATTTGAAGCGTCAAATTATGCTTTATGTTTGAATGAAGTTTTTAACGGATAGTTCCATCAAATTTGCAAATTATATATACGACTACAACATGTATTTTATAAAATAATATTTTAGATAAATATAATAACAATTAAACATATACCACATAACTTTTACAATAGTTGTTTTCACATATATATATATATATATTTTTTCCAAACTATGATCTTACGATACAACACATATTTAAATATATAATGCGAAATCGTTATTTTAATCTCTTAATCCTTACGATATAAATCCTCCAAATAACACATAATTCATTTAAAAAAAAAACTAAATTGCTAACTCACTGTGTATAATGTTGGTTAAACAATTATAATCAAAATTATATTACATAATTAAAAATCTAAATTACTATTAACAAAATGAATAAAAAGTAAAATTTGTAAAGAAAATTAAACCCGCACTTTCTAAGTGCGGGTCAAAATCTAGTAATTATTAAAGTAGGTGAGTATCTTCCCCAAGACCGATCCAAAGTTGCAAAGGTTGACCAATAGATTTACTACAAATTAAAAAGGGTAATATTTAAGGGAAGAGAGGAGAGAACCCGTATCGAGATTTGCAATAATGGAATCTTCTCCGAATCTGGCCTTTCTCCAAATGGAAGAGGAAGGAACGAACGAGTTGTGTTCCAAACCCAAGAAATTCCATGATCGAGTCGTGTGAAGCTTCAAGGCTTTGTTTGGAAATACAGACACAACTTCCGGGTGTTCTTGAACAATCAAGACAAAAGAAACAGTGTCACTCCTCAAATTACAAACAGATAGAAACACAAACAGGTAAAAGGAGGCTAAACCGTGTGCATACTTACGGGAGATCGCAGATGCGAGGTCGTGGTCGAGATGAGCAGCAAAGCCGTTGATGTGCTTTGTGTATGAGTAGAAAATGGCGTCTGTGGCATTCTCACGGCTGCTTAAACAGAAAGCAAGACTCACGTCAATTACTTTGAGGATATAATATAGTAATAAGTTTTAGTGAAGAGACCTTCCAGTGAAAGAACCAAGAAAGTCGTAATGGGTTTCTCTTACTCGATCCATGGCATCTTCTGTTATCTCTCCTACATGGGAGTGACCTCCAAAGTACACAACATATGAAGACGTCTGAAGTCACATACACACACAAATTAAAATAATGATTAAAAGAGAAGAAGTTTTTGAATGCGACATGAAAGATTTGTTATATAATGAAGAGGTAATGAATGTACATCTGTAGAAGCAAGAATGGATTTTGAACCCAAGTGGACAAGAAGAAGAAGAAGATGAATTAGAGAGGCAAGAAACGATAAAGGATTTGCACGCTTCATTCTTCTTCTTGATGTACTCTCTGTATATATATTTTTCTGCACTTTCTGTTTTGGTTGTGCCGTGTGCGTGCTTCTTTTATAATGGTATTGGAGAGATTAATTAAGTCCAATTACATTACAAGAGAGAGGATTACCAATTTTTTCAAATCTATATCAAAGTAATAAACTAGTCAGAACTTGATATTTTGATACGAGTAATATATCAAAACCTTTTGTCAAAAAAAAAAAAAAATTTATATCAAAACCCCCTTTTAATACCATATTGATACGGCTTTTTTGTACACTATTGACTAATACATTGAAAAAAAAAAAAATTTCCCCGGTTGTATATACGTTTCTTTTACGTATTGATTTGTGAGATGATTTGTAACGCTATTTTGTTTCTCAAAAAAAGGAAAGCTTAGGGAAATAAGGTGGTGCTGGAGTAAAAATGATAAGATGCTCAAGTGGTCACATTGCGTCACAATAATGGGGTCTCCATTGATGCTATATTTCGGCAGCAAAAAAACTTCTAATTTATTATTTTCCTTTTGGTCCTAATCTAATCATTGTCTCCTCTATATACATTTAAAGGAGGAGAAAAATAATATATACAAAAGAAAAAATATCACATATCAACATTTTAATACAATATTTAATCAATATACTAGATTTTGATATATTTTTCTTAACAATTTTAAAATTTTAGTTATTTTGTTGTTAGTAATTTTTTTTTAGTTATGCAATATAATTTTATTTATAATTGTTCAACCCATATTATAAAACGTGAGTTAATAATTTAGGTTTAAAAATGAATTGTGTATTATTTGGGAAAAAATATCGTAAAAATAAAGAGATTAAAATATTGATTTCGCATTATAAATTCTAATATGAGTTGTATCGTAATAAAATAATATATATAAATTTCTTCATATTTAGCTTAAATTTTTTATTTTATAATTTAAAGTTTAATTAATAATAAATTGTATATTTTGTATTATTTAAATTATAAAAAGAATAAAACAACCCGCTACAAAGCTGTTGTCGTATAATCATCAAATAACCCGACAATTATGTATTTGAATAATATGAATATTTAATAATTATTGATCTTTTACGTTTTTAGCAAATTTAAATATATATCTATTTTGATATTTTAGCTTAATTTTTAAAATAAATTATTGTTTAGGTAATAGTAACTTGAATATTTTTATAGAATAAACTTTTTTTAAAATGAAGCATGTTACATTTTTTTATGTGTATATTTGATAAGATTAGTGGGTTATAAATTCTTTTTTTTATTTTTAAAAAATTCCTATAACTTTTATATTTATTTTATAATTTATAAACATAATTGGTGTATTAATTCATTTAATTATTCTTATCATTATTGATTACATTTAAATATATAATATAATTACGAAATTAATTAGTTAATTAAAAATAAAATGGATTAAAAAGATGTTTTGTTAGATTTTGAATAATAAAAAATAAATAGATATTTATATTTAAAGTAATTAAAGATATTTCATGATATTATGATTAATTTTTAGAATATAGTTTTACATTATTACCTTTAATAAATTAATTAAATAGTCTATATTTTTAATGGCATGCCCTGTAAATATCACGTTAAGGAAATATTAATTTCAAAAAAATTTCATGTTTTAATAGTATAGATTTAAAAGATCTCCTAAATTTCTATCTAATTCAAACACGAAACATTAGTTTTAACTTAAAATATCTCTAGTGTGAAAGGATGTAGAGAATCTTTCAGAGTTGACGAAACAGAAAATGAGCTGTTGCAACAAGAAGATCTGTTGGATTGAGGGTTGAACTCTTGGAACATCCGATGAATTTTAAAAGCATCCATATCAAGACAATGCTAGAATGACATGTCTTCATCTATATGTATATATAAGATTCAAGAATGTGCTGATAAATCTACGCCGAATAAAAAGAAACGGTAATACGTTTTTTCGTTTGTTTTGAGAATACAAGTTTACCTTCGATTAGGTTTTCCATAAACCTCTCAGGAACTCTTTACGACGCGTGCAACACATCTAAAAAATCATCTCCTTTTTCTCCTTCATGGTGGAAGACGGTGTGAGAGACGGCTGGTCCATGGTGTTAGCAAGTCGGAGCTCGGCGGTTGGGGGGTGTGGTTTCAGATCCGTTTGTCTATGGGCTTCTTCAGTATGTGTAGGTCGGCTGTTTAAACTTCGGATTCGTCGGATTTTGGGTTATGTTCCTCCGTAGTCTCCTTGTCGCGATTCTTCTTCTTCGTCTTAGAAGCCGTGGTGTGGCAGCGTCTCTGTTGGTGGGACTTTTCTTTGGTGGTCAACGAGTGAGAATTTAGCTATCTCTCGTTTTGTATCTGTCTGTCCATGGTTGGGTTTGGGTTAGGAAATGGTCTTTTGGTTAGGCTGGTTTAGTTTGGTTTTGCCTAGGACATTTTGGTTGGCTGGTTGAGTATGGTTACTAGGTTTGGGTTTCAACGGTTTTATCTTGGATCTTGGGATTTGCGGTTGTAGTTGTTTGGTTTGGTCCAAGTTAGATTCCGATTATCTTTATCTCGAGAATTTCAAAAAGCAAGTTTAATCATGGCACCGTTTTTTAGATACGTTGAATAAGTAGGTTTCTCTTTAGGTTTGTCAACCACTTATTGTAAGATTAACCTCAGTACATGATGAATAGTTCGTTATCTATATTCTCTTGGTGAAATTTAGGTGGTTAGGTTTTAGATTCTCGTTCATGGTTGTTTGGTTGATTATCGGTTTTTCGTGTATTGCTCTGTCCGTATCTCCTACTCTCCATGATTATCCGGAATCTCAGATTCTCAGTTAGCCTTGTTTAGCTTTGTTTCGATTGTATTGATTCTTTCGGACTTGTATTTTTTGTTTGGCTTTGGTTTGGGTTTCCTTCCTTTAATCTTTTGGGGCTTTGTTTCCCGTAATTTTTTCGGGCTTTAACTCCGGTTTATTTCGACTTAATGTTCTATATTGTAAATTGCTATGTTTAATATAATGATCTTTTAGATAAAAAGAAAGAAAGAAGGAGAATACAAGTTTACTCTGTTTTGAAAACATGGTCAATGTGAGAAGTGATCATTTAAAGTTTTTGTGTAAGGTTTGAAATTGGTTGGTGATAAATTAATTAATTTTCTTAGATGTATGTAAATCGAATTAAATATGTGTAACAGCAACTTACAAGATTTATACTGAATCGTTTCGAAAATTTATAATAGTTAATTTTATGCATGCATAGAAATATCACAATGCAATAAATTGTATCACGAATATCATAGAATTATATTCCATTAAAGAAACTATCGTAATTTTACAAATATCATGGTGAAATCATATTTCGATGTGAGATTAAAGTCATATTCTTTAGGAAAGAACTGTATTCAAGCCACCTTGTTATCAAAAGACAAAATTTAATTGACAAAAAGAAGAGACAAAGTTACATTGGGACAATACCAACAATTACAATCATAATTGACTAATCATAACTGACTAAGAGTTCATTAATGTTTTTACATACACCATGAGTTTAGGGGTTCGAATCCTAAAAAGTATGATCTATTATCATTTATCTACATTATAGATAAGCTTACATGACGTCTTCAACGAGGTGCATAAGTAACATAAGTAACAGTCATACATATATCTTCATAAAGTGATCCATTGTACAACAAGAGGGATAACATAAACGCCAGACGTGAATCTTTATAAAATGGTAAAATTCTCAGTTATAATATTGTCGATGTAATAATTTTCATTATCTTTAATAAAATAATAAAACCAGTTTTAAAAAGTTGGAAAGGAGAGAGAAAGTCTATATGCCTTCTCTCTAAAGTGGTTCGTCATAACGTCATTTCTCTTCATTATCCGATTTGTTTTTTCCGGCGTCCCATTAACGCTGGTGCTATGAGAGGTCTTCACCTTCACATCTTTTTTTTCTCTCTAGCCTTCTTCCATAGTGAGCTTCCGTTGAGTTGAAGAGGATTTAACCTCACACTAAAATTGTGTTGTATGGCGGCGACGCGAGTTAGTTTGGCGGTTTGGGGGTGTCTGGTGGCTTGAGAACTTGCTTCTCTGTTATCTCTCTCTTTTCTTCCTTACTTTTGTTGCTCTTTGTTGAAAATATGAACTTTTAGGTAGTGTAGGTGGCGTGGGATTTGACTATCTGAAGTCGTAATGGTGGTTGGGCGGTGGGTGGCCTCTGCGAAAGATTTGAACGTCTCTGGGTGATGCTGATATGCTAAGGGACAACAGATTGGCAGAGCTCTGGAGTTTTCCAGGCAGGTACTCTTCACCGGCAGTCCTCTTCTACCTTTTCTGCCTAGTTGGACTATGTGGAGTACGAGAATTCTTCCCTAGGTCTAGCAGTCATTTATTTAGTGTCTTCCTCTGTTTTCTATCTTCGGAGCTGGGAGAAGTCTTATGTTCTTCCCAGCAGAAATATTATGTTCCACGGCAGCTTCTAGTGCATGTGAAGCTCGAGGTGAAAGTGTTCTTTTGGCTTCTCTCCTATAGTGCTTCGAATGGTACTTCTTGCGGCAACTTTTAGTTTCTCAGTGGTGATGGATTTTTGTTTTCTTCTTCGTTAAATTTAGGGTTGTATACCCGGTTTACATGATTTTGGGTCTGATTTTAATCCTCCATAAATTCGATTGGTTTGTTAAACCATGTCCAGTTCCGAGAAGTTGGGTTAGAGTCGGTATAATGATATTGTAAAACAAAAACCAAAAAAAAAATTAAATTAATGCAACAAGAGTTCAAAAAAAAAAAAAATTGAAAGAAAAATCCATAATCACATCAGTCTTGAGAAGAAGAAAAGAAGAGAATATCTATGATCCGCAGGACCGGCCTAACGAATATAGTGGTCCCAAGCAAAAAAAATATTATAGTTCCTTCAATATTTATTATCTAGAATCTTAAGTAAGATTAGCTTTAAAATATGTGTAAAATTATATGTAATATTGTTTAACTTCATTTTTATGTGAGAAAAAAACAAATTTTGTGGCGTTAAATACATAAATATTATCCTAAAATTACAAAATTGGTGACCTCTAAATCCGAAAAATATTTGGTGTCCCCAAGCGGCCGCTTTGCTGGCTTGTCCTCTGGGCCGGGCCTGATTGATCCGGTAAGGTCACATTGCACACGCGAACATGAAGATAACGTAATGGACCAATGATAACATGACAAATTAGATAACATCCTTGGTTTTAGATGATTCCCAGATGGACCCATTCTCTACTTTTCTCCATGTTTGAGAAAATGCATCTTTGCTACCAATATTTACATACGCATGCGTGCGTGGAGGCTACTTTACTTGTTTTGGATGCTAACTAGTAAATAAAGGTAATTGAGAATTTGATATCCAAAACTCAACGTTTTAATGTGGCACCACACCTTTTTACGATATTCTTATCATCTATGAACTGGCTTAACATAGTTTTATTACTATGTAGATTTAAATCCTTTGGAGTAATCATACATATTCATCATAACTAATATATCTAAAAATGTGGATTAGATCAAGCATTAAATCGTTATGTCAAATCGACTCAACTAAATGTTGCGTGTGTAGATAATTACTCTTGCGTAGCATTCGACATACATTATAAGCATTATATGTTTTTAAATTTTTTTTTTTTTTTTTTTTTTTTTTTTTTTTTTTTTTTTTTAAACCAGTACTTTTATTCATCTCCTCTTAAAACAGAGGTTATCAGAGTCCTTGCAACCGAGAGAAATATACATATATTTTAAATAGAAATCAACTAACGGATGTTTACCATAAATAAACTCTAGTGAAGCAGCAGACATAGATAATTGGCCAAGACATGAGAATGAAGACTCTTACGGCTGAAAAATAGTGAACCAAGTGAGAAGGAAGCTTTGAGAATCAATGACAGACTGGGTACGAGAAACCACTGGCTGAGTTGCCACTCTTGTATCCAAACCTGCTAACTTAGCTCTGATCGTAAGCTGAATTTCTCTAACGATGACGTGAGCAGGTTTGCAATTCCCCGAATGCAACCGTGAGTTACGCTCTTTCCATAGAGCATATACCAAGGCTTGTAGCAATAATTTACAAATTGTGCGAACCTTCTGACTATTTGAGCATGAACCAACCCAAGCAATGATGTCGTCTATCAATAAAGGAGGCTGCAAGTTGGAATAAGTATGAAGTACAGACCATACCTCAGATGAAAAACTGCATTGCATAAAAAGATGTCTCCGTGATTCTAGTCCAGTACCGCAAAGTAAGCAATTTGCTGGTACATTCAAACCCCAAGTAATGAGACGGTCATGGGTGGTTAGACGATCCCGTACCAGCAGCCACATGATGAATGAATGTTTGGGAATTCTTTCCCTGAACCAAACGCTCTTAAACCAGGGAACAGTCACAGACGAAGAATGATATAGCGAATGCCACGTCTTGGATGATGAGAATTGTGACGGTTGTTCACCAGACGTGTTCCTCCAGAGAAAATAATCAGGCTCTCCACCTTGAGGATTTGGAACCGATGCGGGCAGAGAAGCACGAAGAAGTCTAAAAACAGGATGGCGATTTTGAGATATACCCCAACTGCCATTGACGACTACACTTGCCACATTCGCCATTGAAGGAATACCTGTAACTTGTGGTCCGTTCGGACCTATTACATGAAGCAGGGGACCTAAATCAGTCCAGTCGTCATGCCAGAAAAGAGCCTCGTTTCCCGATTGGACTTGGCAGTAAAGGTAAGGTCGAGCGAGATCTCGCAGTTTCATCAATCGACGCCAAATCCAGCTACCTGTTCTGTGAAAATCAGTAGACCAGAACAATCTATCCTTGATGATATGGTTTTTGATCCAAGCTACCCATAGAGAACCATTTCCAGCAAATAACAACCAAATGAGCTTCAGCCCGTAAATCTTGTTCATTCCGAGTAGTCTTCTAAGTCCCAAACCCCCTTCTTTTTTTGATGTACACACTGAATCCCAGGAAACTTTGGCTGCTTTTGCAGAATCTGTCCCTCCACTCCACAAGAATGAGGTACAAATTTGCTCTAATGTTCTCAAACAAGCCTTTGGTAGAGGAAATATCCCAACCCAAAAACTGATTGTACCATAGATAATGGAGTTCAAGAGTTGAAGTCTACCTGCGAAGGACAAATGTCTAACAGTCCAGCCTTGGACTCGGGCTTTAATTTTGTCTATCAATGGCTGATAATCACACTTTTGCAGCTTATGAGGAAGAAGAGGTAAGCCTAGGTACCTCACAGGGAGAGATCCTTGTTGAAGTCCAAAGGTGGATGCCATTTCCCTAGCCAAAGCGATGTTGTTCCCATCTAGAAAAAGACAACACTTTTGAAGGTTCAGAGCCAATCCCGAAGCAGATTCAAAACTCCTAAGAATTTGTAATATGCCCGACAAAGAGGCCTCTGTTCCATCAAAGAAGATGAGAACGTCGTCTGCGAAGCTTAAATGGGTGACCAACGGGTTCAAACAAAGAGGATGAGGAGTAAAAGAGTTCTGAGCTAACCCGCGATCCATCTCCTTAGCTAAAATATCCATTGCTAAGACGAATAGAGATGATGAAATGGAATCTCCTTGGCGCAAGCCCTTCTTACCCTCAAAGAATCCAACTAGTTCGCCGTTAAAAGCAACTGAATAATGAGGCGTGGAGATGCAACAACTAATCCACCGTCTGAAGATTTCCGGGATGCCGAGAGCTTCTAGAATATTTATGATAAACGTCCAATTTACATTATCGAAGGCTTTGGTAATATCCACCTGTAAACAGCCTCTTTTAGACTCTCCGTCTTTGTGGAAATCAACCACTAACTCGGAGGCTAACAACACATTCTCGCAGAGTAGCCTGCCCGGAACAAATCCCACCTGATTCCTCTGAATTGATTCCGGAGAGAAAAGCTTCAATCTATTCGCCAAGATCCGAGAAATCACCTTATATATAGTATTGCACAGAGAGATTGGTCGGAACTCACTCAGTGTCGCTGCTCCCGGGATTTTAGGGATCAAGGCAAGCACAGTCGCATTTGCCTGCCTCGGCATAGAATTATTGGTGAAAAAGTACTTGACGGCCGAAATCACATCCTCACCCACTAAGTCCCAGGAAGAGATGAAAAATTCAATAGTAAACCCGTCTGGACCCGGAGCTTTGTTTCTGGGAAGTCCAAAGACTGCTTTTTTTATCTGCTCATTTGTAGGGATCGCAATTAATTGAGATGCCAATTCCGCATCACATCTGAACGGGTGAATACTGCGGATATAGTCCACTGAGAGAGGCTGGACAGAAGTGTTAGTAGTACCCAGCAAATCCAAATAATATTGACTGACCATTGACTTTAATACCGAAGTCTCTGTGACCTTATTTCCAAGATCATCCCATAAAAAGTGAATTACATTTCTTGAAAGGTTTGCCTTGACTGACTTGAAGAAGAAGGGGGTGCAGGCATCATCTTCGTTTAGCCATCTGATTCTGGACTTCTGCCTAAAGAAGGTCTTTTCTGCTGATGCCAAGAAAATCCATTTTTGCTTAGCTACAACCTCCTGCTGAAATAAGTCCTGAGTTGGGTTGGTGAGAACTTCAAATTGAATACTTTCCAAGTCCTGAAAAGCCTCTTTGGTCCTTTGTTGAATGTTGCTGAAAGACAAATGATTTAGGGATTTGCATACTGCCTTTGCTGCCCTGAGTTTCTGATAAAGAGATGACAGAGGTGAACTATAGGAGACAATGCCCTTCCACGCTTCCTCCATCAGACGTGGATAATCCGGGTGAGTAGAGAAGAAAGTGAAAAAGTTGAAACGAGACCTCCTTCTTGTTTCCTGATGCGTCAACTGCACTAAGCACGGGGAATGATCAGAACCTCCGGGAGCATCGAAGACAGCCGATGAGTTAGGGAAGCAATCTTGCCAAGCCTCGTTAATGACTGCCCTATCAAGTTTTCTAGACTTAGGACTGATAGGGTTCCTGTTGGACCATGTATAAAAACATCCTCTGTGAGACAAATCAAAAAGCCTTGAGGAATCCAAAAAATCTTGCAAATCGTTAAGTCCATGTGTTGACACCTCTGCTGGAAATAGGGAATAAGCTTCAGACATATAAAGGATTTGATTGAAGTCTCCCATAAATATGCACGGCGACTGGCGCATTAAGGTGGTATCCATAAGTTCTCTGATCTGATTCCATAAAGGAATGCGAGCTTCTCTCGTATTTCTAGCATAGATAAATCCCACCGTAAAGGAGTCATTAGTTGTTGAATTGAATACTCCACAAAGAACTAGTTGATCTGATTTGAAGTAAGTCACTACTGACAAAAGAGGTTTCCAAACCACTATGATTCTGCCATTTACTGCCGTTTCAGAATAATTGGCTTCAAAATTCCAGCCCGGGAAATTGACTGACATAAGAGTATCAATGTTGTCCTGCTTCACATGAGTTTCTAGTAAGCCGCCTACTAAAGGATTATTGGTATTTAACCAACTACTAACCGAGAATTGCCGATTATCGCCATTAAGGCCCCGCACGTTCCAGCAAAAACACTTCATTCGAAGTCAAAAAAGGGTGGAACTAAAGCACTTAGGCTTTGAAAATTTGGACAGAACTGGATTTCTGTCCGTCTGAATCCGCTACTGAAACTGTTACATTGTCTGAACTAACTGATTCTCCATCGCTATGAGCATAAGCAAAACAAGGCTGAGGGAGAAGCGAGAGAGCAAAAATTCTTTGACGTTGTCGTTTTCTGAACTTTTTCTTCTGCTTAGCTGAGAGGTGGTCAGGAGGTTCAACTTCAGCTGCTAGATCTCGCTTACGAAGAATAGCCTGAGCTGAACTGATTACAATTTCTTCCTCATCAAACTGAGCGTCAGTGATGGGTTGAATTGGAGGAACCTGTGCTAAATCAGCCGATGTAGCTGCCGGAGGCGTGGACCTTCTAGCAACTGAGTACCAAACTGACGAAGATGGGTCTGAAGATGCCAAGGGAGAGGATGGGAGGCTAATCGATTTTTTCTGAACATCAGCAGCTGGAGGTGAGATAACGATCGGAGAGAGGACAAAACTAGCAGGGGCTGAGATAGCTTGCGATTTAGGAACATAGATCATTTTCCTTACTGATGAAGAGACTGCTTTCTTATCGACACCTAAAGAAACTTTTGGAGCAGCATTTGATGACGAAGTTCCAGGTGGAACATGAACAGCAACGGAAGGCAGAGGGGCGTTAGGACAGCGAAGGAGAAGATGACCAAATTCGCCACAGGAGCTACACTTTGGCGAAATTGAGAGGAAAAATCGCAGGACTTCACTAGTTAAACCTCTATCATTCATTTGTAAAAAAAGAGAAGAACGGAAAACCAAGTTAATTGGTCTTCTTGAGTTTTTTGTAAGGCTGTTAATTGAATGATTGGCATAAAATTACAAGTTATGTAATATTAGAAAATAGATTTATGAAGATTGGCCTGTCATATAGACATAATTATCAGGTGTAACTATAGTACACAAAGCTAATGGTATAAAATGAAAGAGTCTTAAGTAGGAGTTATAGTATAGATGACTGAATGTATATTACATTTATGAGAAAAAGCTGTGGTGCACTAAAATATATGCTAATTATTATAAGAGCATATGAGTTATGAATTTTTTGTAGTCTAAAATGATCCTACAAGTCTTTGTTAGGAAAAAATAATTACAAGAATACCATTATTATTTAGTTTACACATTAGCAAAAACGTATTTTATTTACAAAAATGTCATCTTCCCGTTTTAATAAATCCTAGTATAGATGACTGAATGTATATTACACTTATGAGAAAAAGCCGTGGTGCACTAAAAATAATTACAAGAATGTTATTATTATTTATTTTACACATCAGCAAAAACGTATCTTATTTACAAAAATGTCACCCGTTTTAATAAATCTGAACAGATTTTATGAAAATCTTTGTTACAAATTTATTGAAATTTTGGATTTTTGAGTAAGTCTGCACGTAGTTATTGTCGTTCGTTGTGGATTAATTTACTTTGTGCAGATTTTAAAAAATCTGTAACACGTTAGAATGTTTCTGAAAATTACAATACTAGCATCGTAGTGTTACAAACTTTTAAACGTGTTACAGATTTATGTTCTAATGTTGCAGTTTTTTGTTTTTTTTTTGCTGACGTGGCACAAATTTGTAATAACATGTTGCTAATTTTTGAAAATTTTCAGATTTATTCTATTAGGTTTGAATAAATTTAGAAAGCAGTGTTACAAATTTATGGTACTTGTTACAGATTTACTAATATCCGCAACAAATAGAATTATATTTAATAATTACTAGCATATCACTGGTATGTTACAGACTTTTTCTATATGTTGCAGATTTGTTTCTAATGTTGCTGATTTTTGGTTTGTTACAGATTTTTGGTTTGTTACAGATTTATTTTAGTGCTACATATTTAATGGAAATATAACTAACTAGTATAATTTGCTTACACTATGTGCGAGCACAACCATTAATAAATAAATATTTCATAAAATCATCAATTTAATTTAGCAATAATAATATTATTAAAAAATATTTATATTATATTAATTATAATTATATTTAACCTATTAGTAAAATTTTATACTTAAGTAATAAAACAAAAAATTATCATTTAAAATAATATGTATAAATATCTAAATCTACTTTGTAAACATATTTCAATTGTAATAAATTATAATTATATATATAAACATCAATATATATATATATATTAATTATCATTTATATTTATTTAAATTCAAAATTCATATAAATAATACGAATTTACTATATAAAATCTTATTATCTACAACAATCATATTTATCAATATTTAAATCTATTATTTCAAAAATAGTTTCGAATTTATCATCTTGCTTTTTTATTTTTATATGATTTTGTACTTATCTCTAAAATAAAATAAAGTAAAATAATTTTTTAACTAATATAATAAATAATAAATTATCAATTTAAAAGTTAGGTTAACAAAGTAAAAAATCTAATTTCATTAAGGATAATTAAGTAATCAACCATTGTGAGACTAAATAGAAAGCCAAAGGCACTTCCCAATTAATATAAAGATTCAAAAAACTCTCACGTGATTATCTCCTGATTTTTAGGGACAGTTTATGGTAACTTAATATTCACTTAATAAATTCTATTTTCAAAATGATAACCATCAAAAAACTTTTTGAATTCATTTTTTATTTAAATGATTTATTTATTATTTTTATATTAAAGTTTTTTTACAAATCAAAATAATAATAAAAAATCAAAAAAATTTCTAGTAATTTCTTATTTAAATATTAATTTATTATTTTTGTATTAAATTATTGTTTTCGAAATCAAAATATTAAAAAATAACCAACAAAAAGCTTTTTGTATATATTTTTATTTAAACTATTTATTTATAAACATTATTTTGTATTTATTTCTTAGTTTGAAAACAAAATTAAAAAAAATTATCCAAAGAAAAAATATAATTTTTGTTAATTTCTTATTTATAAAAATATTTTCGTATTTATTCTTTTTGTTTTTGGAAAAAATAATTTAGCACCGAAAAATTAAATTTTGTTTTGTATTAAATAATTTCTTTATAAAATTATTTTTATTAGTTTCTTACTTTTGAAAACAAAATTTGAAAAGTTATCCAACAAATTATTATATTTTGTATTATTTTCTTATTTTAATGATTTATTTAAATAAATGTATTTTTATATTAATTATTTGTTTAAAAAACAATTTTATACTAATTATTTGTTTTTATAAAAAGAATTTTATATTATTTATTATTTTTATTTTAATGATTTATTTATATAAATATTAAATTATTTAAATGATTTTGTAGGACAATTTAATATATTTTTTTAAATGAATGTTATTATAGTAAAAAATAGAATCAATGCTTGTGTAGTAATTATAGCTAAAACTAGTGCTATTAGAAATAATTTTCACTTATTATAAAGAAGATTATAATTATTTACACAGGTAAAGAAGAGTATTAGGGTACTAATTAATTACAATTAGATCCTTTCCTATCCGCCTCTTTACGATGGAGTCCCTTTTAATACTCCAATCTTGGAACTGAAAACGAGCTCGCAGACCGCAGTAATGGATTTGTCAGTGTGTCACTGAGCTGGTCATGAGTAGTAACATGTGATACACATAGCATACCCGCTTGAATTTGTTCTAGATAAAGTGATAATCAAGAGCTATCACTACAAGAAAACAAGCTTTTTGCGACTACAAGTTGCGACTACATTTATAGTCGCTAAATTTTGCGACTACTATCGACTAAGTTGCTACTAATTTTGCGACTAATAGGGAAAAGTCGCTATATAGTCGCTAAATTGCGACCACAACTTATATGTCGCTATTTAGTCGCTATTTAGTGACTATATAGCGACTAAATTCAGCAGGTCGCTAAACCGTTTCTCTTTTAGTCGCAAAAAGACGGTATAGAACCACGTTTATATTGTACCAAACCTGTTGTACCTAATTTGTAACTATTTTTTGCGAAACAGTCGCAAATTAGTCGCAAGTTAGTCGCAAAATTTTTTATATATACAAACATCGTCTCCACTTCTCTTCAGCCACACAAACAACAAAGATAGACGAAAATGTTGAGACAAAATCCTAAAACTACTGTTTTCAAACATTAAACTAAAACCTTAAACATTATCCTTCAAACTAAAACTCTAATTACTCTATAACATATAAAATTAAGTACAACACTTAAAACCTTAAACATTACCCTTAAACCCTAAACCCTAAATAAACCCTAAAACTCCAGATTATAAACAAAAACTAATAACTAAATCTCTAATTATTATATAAAATATAAAATTAAGTACAACACTTAAAACCTTAAACATTACCCTTCAAACCCTATACCCTAAACCCTAAACAAACCCTAAAACTCTAAATTTTAAACAAAATCTAATAAATAAAACCCCAATTACTATATAACATATAAAATTAAATACAACACTTAAAACCTTAAAATTATCCTTTAAACCCTAAACCCTAAATAAACCCTAAAACTCTAAATTATAAACAAAAAACGTATAACTAAAACTCTAATTACTATATAATATATAAAATTAAGTACAACACTTAAAACCTTAAACATTACCATTTAAACCCTATACCCTAAACCCTAAATAAACCCTAAAACTCTAAATTTTAAACAAAAATCTAATAACTAAACTCCAATTACTATAATATATAAATAAATTTTACTTTCTAAATCTGCTATTTTCAAACTAAACCCTAAAACTTTAAACATTACCCTTCAAACCCTATACCTTAAACCCTATATAAACCCTAAAACTTTAAATTATAAACTAATTATATATACATAAAACTAATATTTAAACATGTACATATATAATTTACATAAAACAAATTAAAACCATATATAAACTCTAACCCTAAACCCTAAACATACCCCAAAACTCTAAAATATAAATAAAATTCTAATTAACAAAATTTAAATTACTATAATATTTACAAACCTAAGATTCAACACTTATACAATTTTTTTTTTAAAATCTATTATTTTCAGACATTCTTATAATCTTAAACATAACCCTTAAATTCTTATACCTAAACCATAATCATGTACAAAGCAAACCAAACGTCTTTGCGAAGCGACGAACTTGCGATCATCTTCTTCAACATACACAAAGCTTTTTCACCGGTTTCTTCTTAATTCTGGCGGCTTCGGCCGCCGGATTTTCTCTGCTTTTCATTGTTAATTGTTTACCACATCAATATCTCTCCATTGATGTCTTATTTGTCATCAATTTCGTCCTTTGGTAAAAAACCAATTGGATTTTTTCTCCCGTCAATTAACCTTTCTTCTTGCTGTTATCAATGGTCTCTTCTGTCATCAATGATTCGGCAAATTTTCTCATTTCTCTATTGGATTATCACTAGACAGTTGGACATAAATCTAAAGGGGTTGTGGTTTGTTCACGGTTTGTCCTCCTTTTGGGAGAAAACTTTTCTAGTAATTTCACGGTATCGTAATATTGCTGGCGTCTTTCCGGTACAGTATATATCCGGCTATAGTCCTCCACCGATAAACTCCATTGGTGGTTGTGTTTTGCAATTTATTCGTATGAAAAAGTTTGGATGGAAACCACCATGGGCATGGATTATGGGTCTAACAAAATTGTTGTCTTTCTTCTACTGTGAAAGTGCCTTTCGAATAATGGTGGACACACAGTGGTGTCTTATGTTTACAGATCCTGAATTGATTATCGAGAATATATATAAATGCAAGGACAAGACAAAAGAAGAAGTATTCCCATGGAGAGTTAGATGCAGTCAAGGCCTCAACGTAAAGATGTCTTTGTCTCCAAATTTGAAACGGAGTTCCTTGATAACTTTCGGCTTCGGACTCAGGTATCATCTGATTTATTCGGAACGGAAAAAAGAAAATGACCATATTCTGATGAGGATGTCCAAAAGGAGTATTGACAATATTGATTTTGTGGAGAAGATAATGCTAACGGATTATATCGTGGTTATGTCAAGCTCTATGATATTTACAAAGACACTGATGCAGACTAATTGGTATCGGATAGTCGTATTTCCAGAGCTAGTATCAGGCATGATAGGTTTTACTAATGCGATTAGGAAACAACCACATGATAAAGAAGGGCAAAAGAATCGTATTGGAGTAAGATGGTATCTGAAAAAATACTACGAATATGCGTATTCGTTAGCGAGAAATATTCGACCAGAACGCATCATGAATCTTATTTCTTTATACTGTTTTCAGTATATGGCGCACATAACTGCTTGTGTAATAATTTACGTTCTGTAGTTCTGTATGACTTTAACGTTGTAACTTTGATATAATAAAATAAAATTTGGCAGGCAAAAAAAAAAAAACCATAATCATACTATAAACATTAATCTCAATCACAAACTACAAAAATCAAAATATAAAACTAATTATGTAAATCTAATCGTATAAATACTGTTATTTTATATTTATATGTAAGTTAAATAAATATTTTATATTAATGTTACATAAACTTTTTAGTCACAATTATAATTATTGTAACTATTATATATTTTTAGTTATAAAAAGACCACCAATTTTTTTTTCTTTTGGCGCTACTTTCTCCAATTTTTTTGGGTGTGTATTTCTAATATTTTTTAGTCATTTCTAATATTCTATTTAATAATTATTTTTGAATCTTAACTTTTTTTTTTTTGACATCAATCTTAACATAAGAGACCTGAGTCTCCTACTTGCTTCCATCTCTTTCTACGCCGCTTCTTCCTCATTTTTTTTGCAAGTGTTTTTTCTTCAATCTCCTTCTCTCCTTCACAATCCACCAACTTCACAACGAAACTTTCGAAGCTCTACGTCTCTGCCTCCATCTCCAACACGTCGTTGTTGTTGGAATTCATACCGGTTATAAAACAATTTTATAATCAACCTATGAATTTACTAGCCAGGAATTCATGCAAATACTGAAATAAATCTACATCTAGAATCTCGAATATACCTGGAATGTTTTGCAGCGGAGTAAAAACGAGACGATTCGAGATTCTTTAGCACTCCAAGTGTTGCGCCTCTACTGGTATTCACACGCACACAAACTGGATCGGATCGAGATGCTAGTGCCGTTGAGATCTAATCTCAAATTTGACAACGAACAATTCGTCTGCCTTTTAGATATTGGGTTTTATTTGCGGTTGTGTATTAGGTTTTTTTTTGTAAACGTCATACGTTTTATTATATACACACTAACACTAATCGTATTAGGTTAGGTATATATATTGTTAACGGGCTGTCAAGCCCAATTATTATAGTAACAATATAATATATAAATATATATATACACACATATATCATATATAGCGTATATATATATATATATCATTATTATTATTACACTAATAATAAAACCCAATATAATAACTGATCCGGTTTGCTTAGGTGTGTGACCCTGTAGGATCATATAACACTAGCAATGAGTTCTAAACTCATTGATCATAAGTGGCTTCTAGCAAATCATTATGACTGCCCAGTGTCATATGATTGTCTCGTCTCGACAATACGACTTTCACTTAGAGCAAGTACAATAGATTTCAGAATATTCCCAACAATCTCCCACTTGTACTGGAATCATTTATTCCCATAATCCCTTCGTCGCTATATCTCGATCTGGCATAAGGCAAGATCTGTGTCACCCTTATTTAGCCAAGATCATGTTCATCGAACTCCGATTTATACTGACAAGACAAA
The DNA here is from genome assembly GCA_030180135.1 of Orychophragmus violaceus. Classification (NCBI taxonomy): domain Eukaryota; kingdom Viridiplantae; phylum Streptophyta; class Magnoliopsida; order Brassicales; family Brassicaceae; genus Orychophragmus; species Orychophragmus violaceus. The sequence continues at coordinate 51,088,689 of CM058233.1, read as the reverse complement.
CGACTGACAATCACCTCGTTTGAGTGTGGCCACACATTTCTCAGTATCAAATCTTCGATGGGCCCTGAGATATTTATCTCCTGTTATATAGGAGGGACAAATCCCATCTTGTTCCATCCTTGTTTCTTCACACGCTTCATGATACGCCCAATCAATGCCTTTATAGTCACCAGTTACGGCTGACGTTTTACAAGGTTAAAGCGGACCAATTCACATGTAAGAAAACATGTTGAACTCATGTCTAAGGACTATACTCTATAGTCGTAATGAAAACTCTCATGACACTTATATAACTATCCCGTAGAGTTCTCATCAGTGGGTCATGTCCGATCCTGTGTTCTCCAACACATATCTATGTGATTGACTTTAATACTCTTATTAATGACTCCATGAAACTTAGTCATCAGTCACCTCACATACTAGTCTCACGCGGTTGTTAATGTCCCACTATAACAACCTCGACCAGGGACCAACATAATTTATGTCATTTATTATCTATAGGGTTTCATGATCAAGTCACATACTTGATGACCTATAAAATGTCATAAATTACTTTGGGACTATTATTTAATAACCATTATTAAATAATACAGATGTCAGATTTCAATAACATAATCAAATTATGTTTTCACGAACATCATATCATAACTAAAATTAACATCAACAACTCCCACTAAAATTAAGATCACATCTTAAGACATCTAATGCCTTTAGCAGTAGTCTGACCCTCATTCGCTCTTGCTCAGCGTGTGTCGAAAGACACTGCGTCTTGCTAAGAGTAATACCAAGAGTCATTTGCACGAGGCCCTTCTTGGAATCCTGCATACTGGACCTGTGCAAGACCTTATCACCATAAGTATCTTGACACAATCCAATTAGCTTATCCAATCTATCTCCATAGATTCTTATTCCAAGAATGTACACGGTTTCTCCCATATTTATTATCGAAAAACAACTTTCGAGTCAAGTCTTAACAGACTGAAACAATGGAACTTCATTCCGAGAAGTAGTATCATACAATACTAGAAATGCAACTGCGCTCCCACTAGTCCTCTTGTAAACACACGGTTCCTCTTCATTCTTGACGAAGTCAAACCTTTTGACTGCTTTATCAAAATGAAGATTCCAACTCCGAGATGCTTGCTTTAATCCATAAATGGATCGGCGAAGCTTGCATATCTTCCTAGCTTCATTAGGATCAATGAAACTTCAGGTTGTGTCATGTACACATCCTTTTCCAGAATTCCATTAAGGAAAACTGTTTTCACATCCATCTGCCAGATATCATAACCATTATGAGTGGCGGTTGCTAGGAGAATCCGAATGGACTTTAAGCATGTTGACTGGGGAATAGGTTTCTTCATAGTCAACACCATGAATTTGCTTGAAACCTTTTCCACCAATCCAGCTTTGGATATCACCATTCACATCAATTTCTTTTTGAAAATCTATTTACACTCAATGGCTTTTGCACCTTCGGGTAAATCGACCAAAGTCCACACTTGGTTCTGTGACATGGATCCCATTTCGGATTCAGCGGCTTTCAGCCATTTTCGGAGTCAAGACCCATCATTGCTTCTTCAAAATTCGCAGGCCCGTCACTTTCAATGATCAATAGATCACGGCAATTGGTTACGAGAAATCCACATTTCTCGGGTTCGTGACGGATCCTTTTGGATCTGCGAGCTTCAGTTTTGTGTAAAAGTCGCGCACATATCTCATATGTATACTTTTACCATGACCTAATTAACCAAGATTTAAACCGTAGTTAATTAAGTCATAAACCAAAATCAATATTTTGGTTCGCGATCTGTGTCGATCGATACAACTTTTGTGTCGATCGACACTTCTTCAGAAACTCGCCTTTTGAATGTATATCGAATATACATTCACCAGATCCTTGCAAACCTTAGGCATCACAGGTAGGGATAACGGCATATTCATGCCTGCACTTTGCTCAAGTGTGACGATTAGTACCTAAACTTAATGACCGTGCATAAACATACATGAACTCATTTGTTTTTTCATTTACATATCTGAACTTTGAAGCGGTGTTAAATACATACATTGACCAAGTCAAACTAATGACAATGATGAGGTGGATATTGAGTCAGCTGCCACATCATCTCTAATTGATGAGTCATCTGCCACATCATATGCCACGTCATCAATATTTTTTTAAAAATTATTAAAATTTAGTTTTCAAAATATTTCAAAATATTATATACAGTTTTTGTTAAATGTATAATTTTAATATTTTATTTACATTTAGATTCAATATTTAACGTTTTTATTTATTTCACTCGAATAAAATAGTTTTTTTTTTTTTTTGAAAAAACATAAGTGAAAAAGGTGATAAAACTCTTATGCTTTTCTGAAATCATTCAATATCCCTCAAAAAAAACAAAGCTTCGATCAGTTTTTTGAATTCTGTAATCTAAACACTTCTTACAATCGGGAGCTTTGATCTATATTCAGATGGATTCAAAAGTTGTAAGAGGCAGAACGACTATAAAAGATTCAAAAGTGCATGACTATGGGATTCAAAAGTTGTTCTCCCTCTTACAATTTTTGAATCCATTTGAATATAGATCAAAGCTCTTGTTTGTAAAAAGTGTTTAGATTACTTTAGAATTCAAAAAGCTGAGATCGAAGCTTTGTTTTTTTTGTGGGATATTGAATGATTTTAGAAAAGCATATGAGTTTTATCACTCTTTTGCACTTATGTTTTTTTCAAAAAATATTTTTATTCGAGTGAAGTAAATAAAAACGTTAAATATTGAATCTAAATGTAACTAAAAATATTAAAATTATACATTTAACAAAAAAACTGTATATAAAATTTTGAAATATTTTGAAAATTAAATTTTAATAAATTTATTTTTTAAAAATATATTGATGACGTAGCATATGATGTGGCAGATGACTCATCAATTAGAGATGATGTGGCAGCTGACTCACTATCCACCTCATCTTTGTCATTAGTTTGACTTGGTCAATGTATGTATTAGACACGGCTTCAAAGTTCAGGTATGTAAATGATAAAACAAATGAGTTCATGTATTTTTATGCACGGTCATTAAGTTCATGCACTAATCATCACACTTGAGCAAAGTGTGGGCATGAATATGCCGTTATCCCCATCACAGGTACATGTTCTACAACTCCTTGTAGATCCAACTGCTGCTCTTCCTCATCAGGTTGAGCAGTCTCCTGTACTTTACTCCCACCGTTCTTCTTGGAAAGAAAATCTTTCTCAAGAAAACATGGTTCCGAGCAACGAATAATTTGTTCTCGGACCGGTTGTAAAAGTAACATGCCTGGGTTTCGTTAGGACAACCAATGACGTAGCACTTATCGGATTTGGGTGTGAGCTTATCAGAGATTAAACGTTTTATATAAGCCTTGCAACCCCAAATCTTTATGAAAGACAAATCAGGAACATTTACAGTCCACATCTCATGTGGTGTCTCTGTAACTGATTTTGATGGAACTCTATTTAATGTAAACGCAGACATTTCTAGAGCGTATTCTTAGAAGGATAATGGAAGATCTAAGTGACTCATCATTGATCGAACCATATCTAATAAAGTCCGATTCATGAGGAGTGAATTGTGAAACACTTTCACAATCTCTCAGATGATCACTAAATTCTTGACTTAAGTATTCACCTCCATGATCTCATCGTAGAGCTTTAATACTTTTGCCAAATTGATTCTGTACTTCATTCTGGAACTCTTTGAACTTTTTCAAAGATTCTGATTTATGTCTCATTAATAAGACATAACCGTACCTTCTGAAAATATCAGTAAGGTAATGAAGTACTGAAGATTTTTCTAGCACTTGTGCTCATCGGGCCATGCACATCCGTATGTACAAAGCCCAATAAGTTACTGGCCCTTTCATTTTGATCGTTCGCAACCTGTATCGACCGACGCACCGTTCGTGTCGATCGACACTACTTTTGTTGAAAGGGGCCTCCGTCATTTTACCCAATAAACAAAATTCACTTTACTCATTATGATTCATAATCAAATGAGCCCAAAAGCCCATCACTATGAAGCTTCTGAATCTGTTTCTCATTTATGTGGCTCAAAACGACAATGCCAGAGAAAGAGTTTGATTCGTATCATTTGACTTGAATCTCTTGGTACTAATGTTATAGTTAGGCACATTTTGGTTTAGAACATAAAGTCCATTCTCTAATGGATTGCTACTATAAAATATATCATTGTAATCAAATGAATAACACTTATTCTTAATTTGAAAACTGATATCCTTCCATATCCAAACAAGGAATAGAAATAATGTTTCTGCTCATAGCAGATACATAGTAGCAGTTCTTAAGTTCTAGAATTATGCCATAAAGAAAACAAATGAAATACTCCTAAGGCTAATGCAGCAACTCTTGCTCCATTTCCCACGCGTAGATCCACTTGTCCTTTCTCTATAGTCCTACTTTTGCTCAGGTCCTGCACATTTTCACAAAATATGAGCACCACAGCTGGTATCAAATACACAATAAGTAGGACTATAAGAAGTAACATTTACTTCTATAACATAATACCTGAAGAAGAAGTCTCGTACGTCTTCTTCAGCTTCTCATATTCTTCCAAGAATTTATTGCAGTTTCTTTTCAAATGCCCATAACCATTACAATAACGGCTCTTAACATCTTCAGAAAGACTGGTTTTAACCTTAGGAGCATGGCCAGACTCGCTTGGATTCACAATCAAGCTCGTCTTGCCATCACCTTTGTTCTTACCAAGTTTCTTAAACCTTTTACCCTTTTGTACCATAAGGACATTTGGGGTGTCCTTCTTGATGTTAGGTTCAACAGTCTTAAGCATCCCATGCAATTCAGTCAACGTCTTCGTCAAGTTGTTCATATTATAGTTCATAACAAATTGATCATAGCTTGACGGCAGTGACTGCAGAATGATGTCAGTAGCCAACTCTTGGCTAATGGGACAATCCAGTTTCCCCAGGTTATCAATATAACCCATCATCTTAATGACATGAGGACTAACTGGTTCGCCCTTTGGTAGCTTGCACTCAATCATAGATCTTACCGTCTGGTATCTCTGAGTTCGTGCCTGCTCCTGAAACATACTTTTCAGGCCAGTGATCATCTCTATTGGCGACTCCACGTACTCATATTGCTTCTGCAATTCCGAGTTCATGGTAGCCAACATGAGACAACTCACATCGACCACATCATTAGAATGCTTATCCCAAGCATCCTTATCTGACTGCCAGGCATTGGCTCGGTACTTCTTGGGGAGAACTTTCTCAAGGACATAGTCCTTTTTCTCCTGTTTGAGAACAATTCTCAAGTTCCGATACCATTCAAGAAAGTTGGATCCATTTAACTTGTCCTTCTCAAGGACGGATCGCAGGGAGAAATTGTTATGATGAGTGTTAGTCATAACTGAGATCAAAGAAAGGAAAAGATTTAGTTATGATGTTCAAGAAATGAGAAATCTTAACTATTAAGAGAACTCGCATTATATTCAAACAATATTTCCTCAAATGAATATAATGATTCAAGACTCATACTTCACTAAATTCAAGTGAGCCACTGACTATCACCCAACTTTAGCTATCTAGGTAAGCAACTAATTTGCTAGTTATATCCAATACAACTCTTGGTTGTGGATTGACATCTCATGTCCAATCCACTTGATGTCTATGGGCCCAAAACGATTTTGATGGCCCATTCAAGTAAACCAATCTTTTGAGTCATGTAATTGTCGATGTCTTGCACTGCAAGTCCATCAACACGATTACTTCCTGTCTCACTTATGTAATTGTGGACATCTTGCACTGCAAGTCTATCGCACAATGAAACAAGTCTTGACAGTTAACAAGATTGGGAAGACATCAAGTTTTACTTGATATTTGGTTGAGGAACGGATTTTAATCTAATTTAAATTTATATTTAAATTTTATATCTTATATAAACATTTAAATATATAATACATATCTTATATGTATCTTAATTAAAATATGAATAATTAAATCAATTTTAATCTTATTAAAATTATTAATTATTTATTAAATAATTTTAATTTGTTATTAGAATTTAATCAAATTATAATTCTAATATAATTAAATCTGTATAAATTGAAATATCAAGTCAATCGAATTGACCGATTGTATCAAAACAAACCAAACGGATGATTTGATACAGCTAATTCATATATAAACATATATATCTTTATATTAATTGAGAAGTGCTTTTGCTCTTATATTCACTCTCAAAATGGCTAATTACTAATTTAACATTAATGAAATTAGGCTAATTACTATATTAACTTTATTTATGTTGATGTTTTTTTTTTAGAGATAAATACAATCTAATAAAAAAATGATGATAAATACGAAAATACTTTTGTATTATAGATTTAGTTATTGATAAATATGCTTATTGTAAATAATAATATTTTATATAATAAAATCATATTATTTATATAAATTTTGAATTTGGATAAATATAAACGCTAACTAATATGTATATTAATGTTTATACATATATATATATATATAATTTTAATTAATCATAATTAATATAAAATATGTTTATAGAGTAAATTTAGATCTTTATATATAAAGATTTTAGATAATAATTTATTTTGTTGCTATTATTTTAAATTTATATATAAACTATAAAATATTTTAATAAAAAATTAATTATATTATATTTAATTATAATTAATATTGAATGAATAATTTTTTTAAAATTATTTATTAATGGTTATGCTCGCACATGGTGCGAGCAAATCATACTAGTATATATATATAAATATATATTTATTTAAACTATTAAATAAATAATATACCCATGCACAATCAAGTCCGTAACTTTTAAATCATGCAAAAAGGAATATAATATACACAGAATATTATATATGAACTTAGCATATTAACATCAAATATATCGCACATCTCTATATACGATTACTAAAAAATAAACTTTCTAAAATCCAATATTCTCATAAGATTTAGAAATTGACAAACGCCATAATCAAATTAGGGTTTTTCATATTCATCATGAGAAACAAATCAATTTCATACATCATGAAACTATCAAATTTTAGACTAAAGTAGATTCGATTTTAGTATTAAACAAGCAAGCTCTGATACCACTGTTGGAATTCATACCGGTTATAAAATAATTTTATAATCAACCTATGAATTTACTAGCCAGGAACTCATGCAAATACTGAAATAAATCTACATCTAGAATCTCGAATATACCTGAAATGTTTTGCAGCGGAATAAAAACGAGACGATTCGAGATTCTTTAGCACTCCAAGTGTTGCGCCTCTACTGGTATCCACACGCACACAAACTGGATCGGATCGGGATGCTAGTGCCGTTGAGATCTAATCTCAAATTTGACAACGAACAATTTGTCTGCCTTTTAGATATTGGGTTTTATTTGCGGCTGTGTATTAGGTTTTTTTTTTTAAACGTCATACGTTTTATTATATACACACTAACACTAATCGTATTAGGTTAGGTATATATATTGTTAACGGGCTGTCAAGCCCAATTATTATAGTAACAAGATGATGTTACGTACACATATAATATATAAATATATATATACACACATATATCATATATAGCGTATATATATATATATCATTATTATTATTGCACTAATAATAAAACCCAATATAATAACTGATCCGGTTTGCTTAGGTGTGTGACCCTGTAGGATCATATAACACTAGCAATGAGTTCTAAACTCATTGATCATAAGTGGCTTCTAGCAAAGCATTATGACTGCCCAGTGTCATATGATTGTCTCGTCTCGACAATACGACTTTCACTTAGAGCAAGTACAATAGATTTCAGGACATTCCCAACAGTTGTCACTCTCCACGAATCTGCCTCTCTCCTACAGAGTAGAAACTGCTAACTGATACAGATTAAGGGAATAAGAGACTGATCATGCCACGTGTACGGTGGAAATAAAGAGTTGAGATCGACGGCTAAGATCAATTGGAGCTCAAAAAAGAATCAGACTATTAAAGAAGAAGAAACAGAAGAATCGAGGCGTTATCGTTGATGTTGTTTCTGAGATTGCGATCTCATTTCTCTCTCTTTTCTCTGTTAAACTCTCTGATTCATCCTCTCTAGAAATTGTTCTTGTTATCCAAATTTCTTGAAGATGAATTCTGAGATTCTTTGTTTAGTTTGAACATTGGATTTCATATCAATCTATCGATACAATTTTTTGTATCAAAGGTATCAGACTCCAGCGATTCTCACGACAATGACGGACACTCGATCTTCACCAATTCGTCAGGAAATCGTAGCTGTTGGAATTGAAGAAATGATTCGAGCTTGGAATCGTGCAACTGACAGGAAAATCGCTTCGTTCAACGCTCGCTTTGATTCTGTTGAAACGACATTCGCCGATCATACAAAGTTTTTGAAATGGTTTTCAGATCGTGTTCCTGAACATGATTCTCACCGCTTAATGCCGAAGAACGCTTCTACCTCACAATCTGGTACATCACGTCTTACTCATGGAGTTATGAGGTTAGCCAAGTTTGATTTACCAAGATTCGGTGGTGATAAATTGAAAGAGTGGCTGTTTAAAGTTGAGCAGTTCTTTGAAATTGATCGAACCCCAGAAGATGATAAAGTCAATATAGCTTCATTGTTCATGGAAGATGTCGCAGCTCAATGGCATCAGTCTGTGCAAGATTCTGATTATGGTTTTGCAATTATGAAGTCTTGGTCTGCATATAGGGAACTGTTGATAAAGTGGTTCAAGGATCTTTCGGAATATCCGGTTTCAGAACATAAGAATTGCGGGAGACATATGAACAATATGAGGTTATCGATAAGATGATACAATCTGTCCAGAGGCAATGTTTCAGAGCTGGTGTGAGGAAGAACTTATCGAAAAACAAAAAAGAAAGGCTGAGTTAAGCCCTATAGAGAAATATTTTGCTGCCAAGCAGTCGATCAAAGCCAAGGATTCATTGACGTTGCTTCATGATACAGAACAGAACAAACAACTAGGTGCTAAGGCAACAACAAAGATAGTTGCACATGAGGTTAACGATCCAGCTAGTGCTTCCGATCCTATGGATTTATTGGCTGTGGCGATCGAAGGGAGTAGTGATATGCCACCGCCATACATGGTTCTCAATGATGATTCGAGCCTGAACTCAAGAACATAAGTGATTCAGCATCAAATTCCTACAGATTTAACTCTGGATTCAAGTTCAGATGAGCTTATACAGGAGCCAATGCTGTTGGCGACATCTTTTCTTGCCACAAGTATGATTCTGGAGAAGGATTCCACAGTGTCTCAGGTATCACTTTCTAAATTGGAACCATACCTTCAAGTGTCCACTGTATCAGTTGGTGTTGGTGATTTTAGGCAAATGGAATTAGGATTAGATGATTCCTGTGATCGCAGTTTCGAGAGCTTACAAGTTCCATCTGCTGAAGTCTGGTCTGATTTTTTTCATGATTCAACCAATGTTATGCCTCTTGAATTAATTCATGGAGCTGAGACAAGTGTAGTAATTGACTCACCTCATGCGTCTGCTACCAAAGAAACAAGACCAGGTTTAATAGTTGCAAATTGGCATCAGGTTCTGGTTCATTTTGCTTCTGGGAATAGTGGTTTCAGCAGTTGTCCAAAGTTCTTAGAGAATATTGGTCTCATTCCAAAGTTCTTGGAGCTATTACACCGCTATGAGACAGTCATGAAGTTGAATTTTATGCCTAACAATGTATTACAGCGACTGTTTCTTTTGGAAACTTATGGCAGTGTGCTGGATGAGTTTCTTTCAAGATGTGAGAATATCAGTTTTTCTTTGGTTTGTGCAGAAACTGACTGGTTTCTCACTACACTGCCGACTGCTTCAGTTCACCGTCACGTCGTTATACAAGTCATCCAAGTTTGGGAACCGGGTGGAGCTGATGCATACTTGTTGGGCACTAAAGAAAAAGAGTTTTATACATTTTCTTGGACTGATCAGGCATACCCCGAGTCTTTGAGCAATGCTAACTGCAAAGAAGTTTCTGTAATAACTGAAGTTCTTTCTCATGAAGTTTTCACTACTTGGGTGCTTTTATTCTCAACCATGAGGACATGGTTTTTTGAAGAGGAAGGATTTGATACAGATTAAGGGAATAAGAGACTGATCATGCCACGTGTACGGTGGAAATAAAGAGTTGAGATCGACGGCTAAGATCAATTGGAGCTCAAACAAGAATCATACTATTAAAGAAGAAGAAACCGAAGAATCGAGGCGTTATTGTTGATGTTGTTTCTGAGATTGCGATCTCATTTCTCTCTCTTTTCTCTGTTAAACTCTCTGATTCATCCTCTCTAGAAATTGTTCTTGTTATCCAAATTTCTTGAAGATGAATTATGAGATTCTTTGTTTAGTTTGAACATTGGATTTCATATCAATCTATCGATACAATTCTTTTGTATCACTAACAAGTTCACTTTTTATTTCCAGTAGTTTTCGCTCGCCTCCGATTTCAATCTCCGGCGAGTTCTCTCCGATTCAACTGGATTCACAGTAGGTGAGTTTTCTTCTCTCTTTATTTCTTACTTGTTTCTTTTGCTTTCCTGTGTTTATTTGGAAAATCGCTTGTCTAGTCTCGTTTTCCTTTACCACCAATGTAGAGATTCCAATACTCCCTATTCTGTGTTGTTTCATGGTGGAATTTGTTTGGGTTTTTGGGTGTCACTGGGAAATTCTCATCGAAGCTTTGTTGGAGTGTTTTGCTTGTGAAATTGATATATGAATAGTGTCACTTTACGTTTTTAGTGTTTCCCAAATCAAAATCATTTTGATATGTGAAGAAATTTCTATGATTTGAGATAATATCTCTTACTGTTGTTCTGCTTAGGAACTGAATATCATAGATTTTGAACCAATGTAATTGATCTTAGGACCAAGAAATGGTTCAACTCATGACATATTGTGTTTTAGGGAAGATTTGTGTACTTAATTTAGGGTCACAATGTTATCGCTTGGGCATTTTGCAGTCTTTCATGGTGTTTAAGTCCATACCCAATTTCATTGATTTGATATATGTTTTGCTTTTCTTCTGCTTAGGCATTTAACTAATGCAGTTGATCTCACGAATGGTTTACCTGATGACTTTGGTTTTTGCGAAGATTTGTGTGTTTATGTTTAGTTCCATGACATTCTCATCTTTCAAAACTTTATCAGTAGATCTCATTAAAAGTCTCCCTACATTCACTTAGACTTTCATGGTAGCCAATGTCAACAATATGAGTTGCTTTTCTGCTACATGTGACTTGTGTCTGAGTTCTATATCTTTGTCTGGTACTGATATTTGCATTGTTATATATCTCCTGAATTGTCAACAGCTATGGCTAAAAGAGCTGCAAAAGAAGCACCTCCTTCCCAATTCAGTTGCTGATTCCGTGTTTGAAATTCAATTACATGCTTTGTCTTTATTTCTCTTCCCAATTTACTTTCAGCTTTAAGTTTTCTTTGTGTTGTCCTATTTCTGTAGGAGTTGGATTTGCTAGAAAAAGACATGAACGTCTACAAATTGATTGGTCCAGTGCTAGTGAAGCAAGACTTTGGCAGAAGCAAATGCAAATAAACAAATTGAGTACATTTCTGCTAAGTTGTAACATATCATATTATCATGTTAGTGATGTTAGTAATATGAGTTGGTCTGATTTTTGTTATCTTCTTCTGTATGAATTGTAAACATAATATGTTTAAATAATTTTTGTTTAGTTAATTTTGTTTGTGGATTAGCATATAATTAGTATATTAATTAATATTTAATATAAATTTTGTTCGAGGATTAGCATATAATTAATATATTAATTAATATTTAATTATTATCTCATTAGTATATAACAAAATTAATATTAATTTATTATTATTATTAGTCGCTAATCAGTCGCTAAAATAACCACATATCAGTCGCAAATTAGTCGCTACTGAGTCGCTACTTTTAGCGATTCAATAGCGACTAATTTTAACAAAATATATATAGTCGCTAAATAGTCGCAATTTAGCAACTAATATAGCGACTAATAAAATTAGAGACCACAGATTAGCGACTAACTACTTTAGTCGCTACTGGGTCGCAAAATATAGTTTTGCGACTATTTAGCGATTATTTACGCAGTCACTAAAAACATGTTTTCTTGTAGTGTATATCTTTCATTCTTTTGTGAGAAAGATATCTTTCATTCTTGAGTGAATGATATTATCCGCGGCAATGTAGGTGCCCAATGTTATCTAATATATATAATTCACAAGTCATGTGAGAGAAAAAATCTCACCTCATCCAATCAGAACATCCCATTATGCGGACGTGTCATATCATTTTGGTGTATTCTCAAATTTTTTTTGGTGACTACTCTTTTTTTCTTTTTTCTTTCCCGTGACCTAATCTAATTTCTCTCAACGTCATCTCCTCGCCATCGAAGAAGTCGGAGCTCTCCATCTCACAGTTTCCAGGTAAGAAATCAGTCTTCTCTCTTCGATTAACAAATTCTTTAATCTAGATTGATTTTATGTTTGATATGAATCAAAGTCCTTGAGTTTATTTATCTTCAATTTTCAGGTATTTGGGGATCTAAAAAAAATCGGAAAAAATTTGGCGATTACTCTTCATTTCTCGACAACAACCTGAGGCCGAATCATCCACGGACGTTGTGATTCAGGTTTGTATTCAATCGCCTGCTCGATTATCTTCATGAATTTCCAAAACCCTAACTATCTTTTGGTTTGTTGCAGTTTGTAAACCGCTGAAGACTATCGATCTAAAAAGTAAAAACTGTTTCTCTTGAAAAAAAAAAAACTGTTTTTCTCACTCTATTGCCAACGAATGAGAAGCCCAGTTTCCCAGTTGACGAACCATTCTCAAGGTATGTTCTTTACATTTCTTCGTCGATAGTTCTAGACATGCGATTCAATTTCAATCGATCTCATTTCTGACTCAATTTTTCATTTTTTACCTCAAAACAGTCGACAAAAAAGGATTTGGTTGTTCTATAAACATGGCGACCACAAAACCTGAAGCTGAAGGAGCTACATACCATCCAATTGAAACATTCTTCGTTCGATTCTGGTTAGATCTCTGCTGTGTTTCGTTTACGCTGTTGAATTGGTCCGCTTTGATCTTATTTGAACAGTCTGGGAAGTTGACAAGTAGAGTTAGTCAGATTTTCCAAATAATAGTTTTCTTAATCTGATGTTTATTGGTGGAAGTTCTTGGCTGATTCAAGCTTTATGGATTTGAATACACTGAGATCTGTAGGGTTATTCTATTTTCTAAGGATCTAATGCTATGTGATGAGTTAGAATTGGGTCTCACTTTAGGCTTAGTGTGACAGTATTACAAAAATTCAGTATCATCTAGGCTGTGCAGTGAATTCTAGAATGTGTTTTATGTGGAGTAGAGTATGATTTTGATCTTCATTGTTTTTGATCATAGACTTCCTTCTTGGAAGAGTGATGATAGTTCTTTTTGGAGTATCACAGGGATCTTCCCATGTAGATATTGGGAGCACAACAGAAGCATCATTACTAGAAGGGTGCAAGAACAACAAGACAAGATCTTTAGAGCTTTCAAAAATAGTTGGGCATGTGATTGAGTTCAGGTATATACCTTTCCTTATTGTTAATCTGCTTTGTATTGGTTTTAACTTGGTTCTGATTTTAAGTACGACTGGGTTTGGTGTGTGAAGTACATTACTGAGAGAGATTGCTAACCAAAAACGATTTGACAGATGCGCTTTGGACAAGCTTCTGTTGTAATATGATTATTTGGTGAGCATTCAATTTCTCTATAATTATATTTTTGGTTGATAAAGATATTCCCTTCTTTGATCCCAATATTCTCTTGGTGATAGACTAGATCCTTTGGATTTTTTTTCTACAAATCTGGATACGTGTTTTGATGTATGACTGCAACTTTTTTTTTTCCAGTATCAAGACTGTTTGAAAGTCTGTTTCCTAAATAGGAGCTTGAGGAGATAGGATTTGGATTCTCTGGCCAAGGTTTTGACTTTTATATTCGTTTGTGTATGATTGGTTAACTAATGAATACAATTGTAGACCCTTTGCTGAGATATCTAATTAAAGTTTAAGGTTGAAGTTTACATTAGCTTTAAGATCTTACATGAGATTATAATTTTGTTCTCAGATTATAACAAATATTAAATCCAAAAAAGAAAACAAAGAACATTAAACATTTGCTTATGTAATAAGATTATACATGGAGCGAGCGATCTCTAGCTTAGTCACATTCACCTATAGCTCTGTGTTGACCTTTTCTTTAGGAGTCTTTTAAGTTAATCTGCTCTGTGTTGACCTTTTCTTTAGGAGTCTTTTAATAACCAATCTTTGGTATTGTTGTATGGATAGGAAGCTGCTGCTGCAGACACTATGAGGATTCAACCGGGAGGAATATCATGTTGTCAGTGGCTACTTACCTTCAGTAAATCTAAAATAGGTACTCTGTTGTCAGTTTGGATGCAACTACTGTCACAGCTCCATGTTCTTCAGCTTTTTTTTAAAAAAATTATAGTTTTTAGAATAACAACAATCTTCTTTTCTTTGCTGCAAGTTCAGGTTCTTTTAGCAATACCTGAACTTCAGTTTTAGCTGTTGAAATGAAGAAGATAGAGTTCTGGGAACATGTCTAAAGGTCAAGAAAAATTCTGTTCACGCTCCATCACAGTTAAACAAATGCTATCTGTCAAACATTCCCTTCACGCTGCATCACAGACATGAGGTTATTAAAGTTTGAGTAGATAAGTTTTCATATTTCGATTTGAAAACATATTTAAAATATAAAAGGTTTATTCTTGGAAGCAGGTATATCAATGATGAAAGTTCCTTTTGGAGGATCACATGGATCTTCCCATGTAAGTTGTTCTGAGGTTTTGTTAAGTGATTTGATGATATCCAGAATGTTTTGCTTATGTGTTTTGTTATTTTCAGATGTTCATTAGCTATAAGAACACAAATGAGAAGTGTTTTTTGAGATTTGTCAAAAATTTCTCAAATTAGTTGAAAATTTGTTTTCCATCTCACTAATTGTCGTCTGCAAAGTTGAAAGGGCTTTTATTTAACTGTTTTACAGATTTAAATTATTTCAACTATATTTTAGCTACTTAGATATTAGATAGTTGATTTTTCCACGATAAATAGGAATAACTGTTTTAGAAACTGATTTCCCATGTTATCTCAAGTTACTTTTTAACTGCTCCATTTTTTTATTTCCCCATCTCTCACGTTCACCTCTACTTTTATTTTTCAGTTTCTCCATATCTATCGACAGAGCAGCATGGAATGCATGCAAGAGAGCATTATTCTCTGATGTTGAGGACTCCAAAGATTCTTGAAACCTTTGTAGAAGTTCAAGGAGCCAACCTTGGAGCTCGGCCAGTAACCAGGAGATGGTGGCCATAGTGAAATCTGGAAGAGCTTATAACTTTGAGATTTTTGGTCTTTGTGTTTGCTTTTAAGAAGAAATGAGATTTCAAGGAAGAGATTTGCTCCCCAGAGTATTGTATAGTGGTTTCTTCTTCGCCTAGATTTTGGAAGATAAGCTGTGTGGTTCTTATAACTGTGTTGATTTGTATATGTACGACTTGGAATTGAAACTATTTTCTTTTTATTTATGACAAAAAAATGTAATAAACTATCATATTGTATTGTTTAAAATATGACCCCATGTGGGAGTTAAGCTAACAATTTCAGCATCATTATACTCTCTATTATCTCATTATTAAAATCATTTGCGAATGCTTGCTTAATAGTGGTCACTAGAAAAGCTTAATAGACATGATAGAATCAAATTGCGGTGACTCTTTCAAGGTGTTGTTTACCTCACTGGACTGGGAACTTGCTGAGAGTTTGATTCATGATTTCTTTTCTGTTGGTCTACATTATGTTTGGTTCTTGAGTTCAAAGTACGAGTTTCAGGGGTTACTAGATTGATTAAAAACATCATATGTTAAACAAAATATATTTGAAAAAACAAATCACAGAATACTTTGCCCGTACATAGTACGGGCTTGAATACTAGTTACAGTATATAACACAAGCAATGAGAAGTTCAGTCTTCATTTTAGTTAAGAGGAAACAAAGCCATCATATCTCAGATACCGTATATGCAACAATGCGAAAATAGATTTATGTTGATGACCGTGCGACTCCACTTTTCTTTTTGGAAGACCATGAAACCAGATTTGAACACACACACACACACACACGCACATATATATAACTATTGATGGAGAGAAAAACATTTGTATCACCGGCCCAACATGCATCAAAAAAGTGTGAAGAGTGATAAGAAAAGATCCTTTTATTTGAATGCTTTGAGTAATCGTTCATGCGAGATAATGGAAGACCCATTAGCGGCTGTCCAATAGTCTTGAGTTGGTCGATGCATGAATTGCGAGAGGCAATTGATGGCGTAAGAAATATCTGGTGGTGAAGACGACATATTGAAGACTACCTACATATCTGTATTGAGCATCACAATTGAGTGAGGAGCCGTCTTTGAGTATGAGTTTTCTTGAGACATACAGTGGCGTCGAAACAAGCTTGGCATCAACATATTTTTCCTGGCTAAAATATTGGCTATATGTTTCCTTTGCATCATGTGTATGCCGTCAGTCGTTCAATGTATCTCAGTGCCAAGAAATGAAGTAGATCGGTGGGATATTTGATAGAATCGATTGATAAAGGATGTGAGAACGTGAGAGACATGTGATTTGTTGTTTCCGGTAACAATGATGTCGCCAACATAGACTAGAACATAAATGAGTGTTGTGGATAAGTGGTGGATGAATAGAGAATTATATGCGAGTGAGCTAACGAAGCCGTTGTGAGATGTTGTTTTACGACAATATACCATGCGCAAGGGGATTTCTTAAGACCGTAATTTTTCCTCAATCTCGAAACCTAGGATTTTTTTTATCGTGATCGATATATCTTGGTAGTTGCTATAGAATAGAAGATATAAGGTCATTATTAATGTAAATTAAGTATACCTAATCACTACATGTAATCTCCTATAAATACTTTGTAATTACCTATCAATAATAGCATCAATCATTCAGCCATTACATGGTATCAAAACAATGATCCCTAGAAACCTAATTATTTTTCTTTCTCAGCCGCCAAACTCTTATTTTTAAAATCGGCTCTACTGCCTCCTTTACTTGTCATCTTTCTCATCACTTCAATGGCAAAAAACCAGAACTATGATGAAATCCACATCAACGACACTCAATCCCTTATTCATGTCAATATAACAAACGTAACAAAACTCACTGCGACGAACTACCTCATGTGGAGCAAACAAGTCCAATCGCTTCTTGATCGTTACGACTTGGTGGGATTCATTGAAGACACAAAGTTATCCCTCCCAAAACAATCACGTAGGCTACCGGTGCTGTTCAACCGAACACAGAATACACGATCTAGAAAAGACAAGACAAACTTTTCTACAGCTCTCTCATCAGAGCAATCTTGACTCCGATTCAGCCACTCCTTCAGACGACAATCACCTCAGCTCAGATCTGGCAAAAGCATTCTTCCATGTATGCCAAACCGACTCGTGGGCACATCCAGCAGCTTCGTCAACCGCTAAAGCTTTGGCCAAAGGGTACAAAGACTGTAACCGAGTATTTTCAAGGTCTGACTACTCGATTTGATGAGCTTGCACTGCTGGGTAAGGCCATGTACCTTGAATATCAGATCGAATACATTATTGATGGACTTGCGGACGATTACAAGCAGGTCATTGACCAAATACAGAGCCGTGACACTCCTCCATCTCTGACGAAGATTCATGAGAAGCTGATTTACCATGAGGTGCGTCTACAAACGAAGGCTGATGACACTACTTCTCTACCTATCACGGCGAATGTAGCAGTAAACTCTCGTGGGTCCAACTCGTACTAACGAGGCTCGTCGTCTAACTCTCGTGGTGCTTACCATAACAAAGAGCGATTCACACCAAATTGGCAACAACAACAGCAATACAATCGTAGCAACAACTCCTTCTCTCGGTCTGACCAGCAGTTTCAATCACGAGGTTACCAGGGAAAATGTCAAATTTGTGGTGTTTTTGGTCACAACGCACGACGTTGTTCACAGCTATTGCAGATGACCACGAACAATACCAATGGTGCCCATTACTCGCAACAGACGGCATGGCAACCTCGGGCTCACATGGCGGCTACGAATCAGTACAATCCGAGCTCCTTGATACTTGGCAGTTGAGCAATGCACCACTTGACATCTGATCTGCAGAATCTTTCACTTCATCAGCCGTATACTGGAGGAGAAGATGTGATCATGGCGGACAGTTCGGGTATAGCGATAACACACTCGGGTTATGCATCTCTCTCTACTCCAATTAAATCACTCCTACTCAATAAAATCATTCGTGTGCCTAATCTCCATAAGAATCTTATCTCTGTTTACCGGATGTGCAATGCTAATAATGTTTCTGTTGAATTCTTTCTTGCGTCATTTCTGTAGGAATAATATTACCGTTAGACTTGATTGCACATTCTTAGGAGTACATAACTCTTGTATATTGTCTTTCCTTTCTTATCTTCTCATTGCTCTGTATATAACCAAATACTCTAAATCAATAATAGTCATCTGATTATAATACCTAATATGGTATCAGAGCATTAGGTTTTTTTCTTTTCTTTTTCCCCAGCCGCCATCTTCTTCTTCTTCTTCTTCTTCTTCTTCTTCTTCTTCTTCTTCTTCTTCTTCTTCTTCTTCTTCTTCTTCTTCTTCTTCTTCCTTTCTCTTCTCTTCTCTTCTCTTCTCTGCAAAACTCAGTCTATATCTCTTTCATCTCTGTTTCTATTCCTCTGTTTTTTGATCTCTCACAGTAACCATGTCTGATTCAACAGCGGAACGTACCTCAATGTTCAATACACTAGATCCTCAGAGTACTTTTCTCTCTGTTAACATGTCCAGTGTGACAAAACTCACCACTCTCAACTACCTCATGTGGAGCAGACAAGTGCGGGCTCTTCTCGAAGGTCATGAATTGCAGTACTTAATTGAAGATACAAATACTGCACCTCCTTCAACTGTGATCATCGATGGAGTATCCTCGCCCAACCCGGATTTTGCTCCATGGAAGAGACAAGATCGTCTCTTGTATAGCTCCATGATTGGTTCAGTTTCGATGGCTGTTCAATCTGTGGTTTCCAGTGCAAACACTACAAAAGAGGTATGGGATATGCTGGCAGCTACGTTTGGGAATGCTTCTCGTGGTCATATTCGACAGCTCAAGATTCAGATCGATAAGTGTGTCAAATGCACCAAATCGATATCAGAATATTTGCGAAGCATCAAAGCCAAGGCTGATGACTTGGCTCTTCTTGGAAAGGCTGATGATCTTGTTAAACCAGCCACGATCAGAACGGTTCTAAGTATTGCTGTCACCAACAATTGGCCAATCCGACAACTCGACGACAACAATGCTTTTTTACAAGGAACACTTGAAGATAAAGTATATATGATGCAACCACCTGGTTTCATTGATAAGGACAATCCACAAGCAGTCTACCGATTAAAGAAATCTATCTACGGCTTGAAACAAGCTCCTAGAGCTTGGTACAACGAGCTGCGAAAATTTCTACTGCACTATGGTTTCGTCAATTCTATGGCTGATACGTCTCTCTTCATCTACAACAAACAGGGAGTACTTATTTATATGATCATTTATGTGGGTGATTTGATTATCACAGGGAATCAAGTTTTACACAAAAACCGATTTATTCAAGCACTTTCAAACCGTTTTTCTCTTAAGGACTTAGATGATATATCATGGTTTTTACTAGTTTTAGACCATGATATAAGTATGTTTTAGAGTCTTTTTGTGTTCTTTTAGAGTCTATTACAGGTATAATCAGGATTGGAGCAGAATTGGAGATATTGGAGCTTTTTGGAGATTTTTGGAGTGTTTGGCCGAGAGCTTGAGCTCACTGTCCAGAAAATAGGATTGCATCGACCGACACACATTGTGCATCGGTCGACACACAAGCGAGATGGGCCAGACTCAGCGGTTTAATGAAGAATGAAGATATTACACTTTGGCCCAGAAGTTTCCAGTATTTACAAAGAAGCCCCAGCCGAGATTTAGCCTATATAATTAGGATTTTGGTGTTTTATTTAGATACGCTTTCATACGCTTACACATTCTATCATAATTAAGAGCAGAGAGTTTTTAGAGCTTTTGGGGCTGATCTAATCCTGTACTTCATCTTTATTTTGGAGAAGATTTCGAACCCCTTTACTTATTTAATCTCTTTTATGATATCTAATTATTCATTGATTATGTTTTCATTATCTATGTCTGAGTAGATTCATAGTTAGGTTTAGGGTTTCTCATTAAGGATTTCATGACTTGCTAGACTTGTTTAATTCAGTTAAGGATTCACATGAATAGAATGTTCTTCGATCTAAATTGTGTTTAATGCTAGTTCTAACCTGATCAATTAGAATCTAGATCTTAGGTTGCTAAATACGACACGAAAGTGTGGTTTAGAATCTGAACTATTTAGGTTGAGCAATTAAACTTCTCGCAAAGGAATTTGGTTTAGTTTAATTGTGAACATATCGAACTTGAAATTAATGCTGGTTTAATCTGTTAGTAATTGCAAAGGAATTTGGATTGCTGCACTTAGACTTAGAGAATTCTCGCAACGACAGTTGGTTAATTCTATATCCGTGATTTAAGTTCTAGAACTGTGCTTAATTAGATCCTGACTGAATGATTTGTCTGCTTGTCTGATTTCCTGAGAACGCCCTAGATTTAGCGCCCTTAATTAACTGCTTTCATAACCGATAATCTTGCTACTTGTTTACTTTCTCGCATTGCTATTTATTTTACTTCACATTGCTTTCTTCTTAGTTTAAATCTCTATAGTTCTTAATCTTTCGAAACCAGAGTCTCTGTGGATTCGATACCCTATATACTACAATCACTTAACTCTGCACTTGCAGTAGAATAGGATAAAACTAGATCCCTATCAAGTTTTTGGCACCGTTGCCGGGGACTCTTAGAGTATTCGATAGCTTCGAACTTAGGGTTTTTACTAGGATTTTATTTTTTTGTTTTAGTTACTATTTTTTCTCTGTTTTCTTTCTGTCGCAGGTACCAATTTCGCATAGCATCGATCGTTGCACCTTTGTGTCGATCGTCACTAGGCGATTCTGAGATTGAATCGATCGTTGCACTTATAGCATAGATCGTTGCTTGACGATTACATACAGTTTATGCAGACGCGTGAAACTAGAAGTAATCAGAACTTGAACCTCATTAATCTCGGACTTGAAGAACTTGCACGACTAGAGAGGACTAACAGAAGAGAAAGAAGAGCAAGGATGGTACGTGAGCGTTTGATCTTGATTCAAGATGCTAACGGTATCCTGAGGGACCGAGATAACAATCCTCACAATGCTGCTGGGCAGAGGATTGATGCTGAGGGACGTGTGATCCCTGAAGTTGAGGAACCTGAACCACAGCCGCAGGCGCAAGGCCAAGGTCAGAACCAAGGTAGACAGATGGTAGTCCATGACAGGACTTTGGCTGACTACAACAGACCGGATGAGTTTCATGCCAACCGGTCAGCTCTTGTACCTCCTGGTTTTGAGCGGAATGATTTTGAAATCAAAACCATCTACTACTCACTGATGAAGCAAATTGCGTTCCATGGTCATCCGTCGGAGCAACCTATGGATCACATTGATCAATTTGAGGACATAATCACTGGCATGAAGTATGATGGAGTGTGCCAGGATTATCTGTTTCTCAAGCTCTTTCCATACAGTCTCGCTGGAGACGCTGCTGCATGGCTGAAGCAACTGCCACCTGGGCAGTTTGCTACTTGGGAAGCCCTGAAGAGTGAGTTCCTGCGTCACTTCTACGATGATGCGCGTTCTGATCAGTCCAGACAGGACATACTCACCTTTTCCCAAGGTCCTACTGAGTCTCTTAAGACTGCCTGGATGAGATTCAAGAAATACCAACGTGACTGCCCGCACCATGGATTCACTGAGGTAACACTTTTAGGCATCTTCTTTAGAGGTATAGATCTTCCATATCAGACTGCGTTGGACAACTCTAGCAATGCCAACTTTAACACTAGGACTCCTGCTCAAGCTAAGCAGTTGATTGATAACTTAGTAAGCATCAACAGTTGCAAGACTACTGATGAGAGGAGGAAGAAATCTGGTTGGAATGTAGAGAATTTGGAGATTGCTGATATTAGATCTAAGCTGGACACATTTTGTAATCTCCTAGCTGGTAAGAAGGCTGTCCACTTTGCCCAAGATGTTGAGGTAATTCAGACTGAGGAGGACACTCAGGAAGAAGATGTGAATTACATAGGAGGATCTGGATTCCAAGGTAATAGATTTGGTAATCAGCAGGGAAACAAGTTCTACAATGGAGGACAGAAGAGCGCCTTCACAGGCAATCAGAACTCCTCTGGCTTTGGACAGACTAGTGGTTTTCAGAAGCCTTTTGGACAAGGTACTCAGAGAACCTATGGATCATCTTCTTACCAAGCGCCTCCTGTAGCTACTGCTCATGAGAGTAAGATGGAGGCAATGATGGAACAGCTGCTGGAGAGTCAGACCAAGATTGCTGTGGACTGCAATAAGAAGTTGGATGCTGTCTATGAGGATCTCAATGGGAAGTTTGAGTCTCTGAACAATCATGTGAAGCAGTTGGATACTCAGGTGAGTCAGATTTCTAGTTCTGTTAAAGGAAAAGGAGTAGCAGACACACATATTAAGGCCTGGTCAGTACACATTGATGATGGATCACACCTAGGTGAAGGATTTGAGCTAAGCACAGCTGAGTTGGTAGAAGAGGTTGAATTTTCGGATTTTGAGGAAAATCTCTAGGGTAGAAACTGTGAAAACAGTGTTGCATCGATCGACGCACCATTAGCGTCGGTCGTTGCAGGTCGTGAACAGACAGACTCGCAGGATTCTGAAGGCATTGATGCAGATTTAGAGCTTGATCGTTTATTCCCTGGAGTGTCTGAGATTACTCAACAGGAGATTTATGCACAATCCATTAGGTTATATCCCTCAGTGTCTGAAGTGATTAAGCAAGAGATCGAAGAGCTTAAGAATCTGGAAGAGATTGGTGAAGAGTTGGAAGAAATTCCATCATCTGATGATCCACCTTATCACCCATATGTGCAGAGGTACTTGAATAAGATGTTGCCTTTGGATGAAGAGCTGAAAGATTGGGTGATTGTGGTCCCTCAACAGATAAGTGATGTGCTGTTAACCAAGATCCCAAAGAAGCTGCCTGACCCTGGTGTCTTTGTGCTTAACTGTTCTGTCTTTGAGGATAGTTTTAGGCGTTCTCTGTGTGATCTGGGAGCTGCTGGAAGTCTTATGCCATATTCTGTGGTAGAGAAGCTGGGTATGCTGGATTTTTTGCCTACTAGGACCTCTCTTGTCCTAGCTGATCAGTCTATAAGAGTTCCAGAAGGACTCCTTGAGGACATCCCGGTGAGAGTTGGAAACTACTTGGTTCCAACAGACTTCTTAGTGCTGAAGTATGACAGTGATCCTGATGATGCGTTGATACTTGGGAGACCATTTTTGGCTACAGCAGGAGCAATAATAGATGTTAGACACAGTCTGATTGATCTCCACCTGGGAGATGAGCCGCTGCGTTATGAGATGGATATGCTGCGCAAACCGCTGATTGATGGACAGACATTCACCATTATGGATGGAGATGATAAGCAACCAAGTGATACTGTGATTTTGGATCTTGGGGAGCAGTTTACTCCTTCTTTTTTTGGACGCGTTCATACTGATACAGCCTACTCACCACCTTGGATGAGGAGACTTGAGCGGAGACAATCAAAGTCTCTATCAAGATCTCTTGGTGCCTAAAAATCCTGTTCGTTCGGTCAAGCTAATGACCTTAAACAAGCGCTGAGTGGGAGGCAACCCACTGTTTTCGTTTTTGCATTTTAATTTCGGTGTTTTTGTAGGATTTTACGTTTTGTTTCTGGTTTTGGTGAGTTTTTGTCTGCAGGTCTCGGAGTATACGCAGTGCGTCGATCGACACACCACTGTGTCGATCGTCACAACACAAAAATCGCCTAGCAACGGTCGATGCACCTAGTGCAACGATCGATGCCTGAGCGACAGAGGTAAAATCAGACAGAACCCAACACGTCCATTAACATTTAACTTTTTATTTCTTTTTACCAATCCTTCGCTTGACACTACTTGGGACAGTGTGTCTTAAGTGTGGGGGAGGTGCTACTGACATCTATCTTTCTGTTTTCTTAGAGTCAGTATGTTTTTCGAAATTTGTTTTATTGAGTCAAAATAGTTTAAGTAGGAAACAATGATTTTTTGAGAAGATTAATAGCACTTGCAGGAACTTAAGTAACCATTGGGATGAAGTTGCAGGATCAATCTATGACTATTAGAAAACCCCATCACAGCTCAGCCTACTGAGGACACCCACATCACTTCAGGTATCAGAGGATCCTTTTACTGACTTCAAACTTAATACTGACTTAGATTTCTCACCTAAGGGCTTGGTATACTTTGTGTCGGATTCCCTTGTTAGTTCTGACACAGCCTGTAAACCTGTCCTATTTGGTTCCCTTCTCCCCTTCCATAAAAAAAAAGATAATAAACTGAGGATGAGTTAGTAACTCCGAAGTGGTCATGGGAGTGGTAGCTACAACTTTCATATCCTGTGCATCCATGGAATGTGTCCAAAGTACACCCCTTAACGGGAAGAGCACTGATAAAAAACAAAAATGATACCCAATGGGAAAAAATCAGAATGCTAAGGAAGGGAAAAGAGAAGAAAGGGACTAGAGAAAGATAGTATGGTGGTCTAGAGCTGATAAGGTAAGAGTCCATGCGCCTTTGATCGATACTCCTTAGGTGAGACCGCACTTAAATACTTGCAGAAGTCAGTAGGGAGAATTTGAATGCGTGAATGTGATTGTGGAGTTTACTTAGGACAGTTGCTAAGTGTGGGGGAAGTATATGTTGGTCTTGATATCTTGTGATTGATTCTTTCAGTGGATTACTAAGGGGAATATGAGTGTTGTTGCTTCTAGGATGAAAAGAGTTTCAGAAGAGTTTTCAAACCTCTTCACCATGTTCTAGTTCTCTGTTTTGCTTGAGGGCAAGCAAAGGCTAAGTGTGGGGGAGTTGATATATCATGGTTTTTACTAGTTTTAGACCATGATATAAGTATGTTTTAGAGTCTTTTTGTGTTCTTTTAGAGTCTATTACAGGTATAATCAGGATTGGAGCAGAATTGGAGATATTGGAGCTTTTTGGAGATTTTTGGAGTGTTTGGCCGAGAGGTTGAGCTCACTGTCCAGAAAACAGCATTGCATCGACCGACACACATTGTGCATCGGTCGACACACAAGCGAGATGGGCCAGACTCAGCGGTTTAATGAAGAATGAAGATATTACACTTTGGCCCAGAAGTTTCCAGTATTTACAAAGAAGCCCAGCCGAGATTTAGCCTATATAATTAGGATTTTGGTGTTTTATTTAGATATGCTTTCATACGCTTACACATTCTATCATAATTAAGAGCAGAGAGTTTTTAGAGCTTTTGGGGCTGATCTGATCCTGTACTTCATCTTTATTTTGGAGAAGATTTCGAACCCCTTTACTTATTTAATCTCTTTTATGATATCTAATTATTCATTGATTATGTTTTCATTATCTATGTCTGAGTAGATTCATAGTTAGGTTTAGGGTTTCTCATTAAGGATTTCATGACTTGCTAGACTTGTTTAATTCAGTTAAGGATTCACATAAATATAATGTTCTTCGATCTAAATTGTGTTTAATGCTAGCTCTAACCTGATCAATTATATTCTAGATCCTAGGTTGCTAAATACGACACGAAAGTGTGGTTTAGAATCTGAACTATTTAGGTTGAGCAATTAAACTTCTCGCAAAGGAATTTGGTTTAGTTTAATTGTGAACATATCGAACTTGAAATTAATGCTGGTTTAATATGTTAGTAATTGCAAAGGAATTTGGATTGCTGCACTTAGACTTAGAGAATTCTCGCAACGACAGTTGGTTAATTCTATATCCGTGATTTAAGTTCTAGAACTGTGCTTAATTAGATCATGACTGAATGATTTGTCTGCTTGTCTGATTTCCTGAGAACGCCCTAGATTTAGCGCCCTTAATTAACTGCTTTCATAACCGATAATCTTGCTACTTGTTTACTTTCTCGCATTGCTATTTAGTTTACTTCACATTGCTTTCTTCTTAGTTTAAATCTCTATAGTTCTTAATCTATCGAAACCAGAGTCTCTGTGGATTCGATACCCTATATACTACAATCACTTAACTGTGCACTTGCAGTAGAATAGGATAAAACTAGATCCCTATCATTAGACGATCTCTCGTTTTTCCTTGGTATTGAAGTACATCGATCAGCTCAATGTATTTATCTAACTCAAACTCGATACATTGAAGATCTATTACACAAAGCAAACATGGACAATTGCAACCCGATGACAACGCCCATGTGTTCAACCAGCAGCTTAACGCTTTCCTCCGGTGCAACATTCGACGATCCAACTACGTATCGAGCTGTGGTGGGAAGCCTTCAGTACCTATCTCTAACCAGACCTGATATATCATTCCCAGTTAACAAACTCTCACAGTACATGCATAAGCCGACGACAGATAATTGGAGTGCTGTTAAGAGAATTCTACGCTACCTAGCTGGAAAAATGACAAAAGGAGTCTTCCTGCCTGCTCAAAACAAATCTGTTCTTCATGCGTACACGGATGCAAATTGGGCTGGGAATCGCGACGACTACACATCCACATGAGCATATATTGTCTACCTTGGTTGACATCCGATAGCGTGGTCTTCAAAGAAACAAGTTGGAGTTGCTCGCTCATCTACGGAAGCAGAATACCAATCGCTTCCATCAACGACGTCTGAGATAATATGGGTTCGATCACTGCTGTCTGAACTTGGAATCCACCCGCCTACAAAACCGGTTATATATTGCGATAACATCGATGCAACATACTTGGCAGCTAACCCAGTATTTCACACAAGGATGAAGCATTTGGCCCTAGACTACCACTTTGTAAGAAACTACATTCAGCCGGGTCAGTTGCGTATCTCCCACATCTCTTCAACAGATCAACTAGACGACGCTCTTACAAAACCATTATCTCGTGCTCGGTGTGATCAATTATCAGTCAAGATCGGACTCGCTTCTCCCCGTCCGTCTTGAGGGGGTGTGTAGGAATAATATTACCGTTAGACTTGATTGCACATTCTTAGGAGTACATAACTCTTGTATATTGTCTTTCCTTTCTTATCTTCTCATTGCTCTGTATATAACTAAATACTCTAAATCAATAATACTCATCTGATTACAATACTTAATAATTTCAGGTGAAGAATTTCAGCACGGGGGCCAAATTACTGCAAGGCATAACCAAGAATGAGTTATACGAGTGGCCAGTGACGAATCCGATAGCTCTTCATACCACACCCACACCTAAAATTTCTATTTCTTCTTGACATTCTAGACTTGGCCACCCTTCTGATTCTATTTTAATTTTTGTTGTTGCTCAGTTTTCTTTACCGCTTTCTTCATCTTCTACCCAAAACTTGGATTGTCATCATTGTTATTCTAATAAAAGCCATAAACTTCCGTTCTATTCTAATTCTCTCTCCTCTTCGCAACCTCTAGAGTTTATTTATATGGATGTGTGGACATCACCAGTTCACTCCACAGATTCATATAACTACTATCTTATTCTTGTCGATTATTACACCCGCTATACTTGGTTTTATCCACTCAAACAAAAGTCCCAGGTAAAAGAGATATTCATAGCCTTTAAGGCACTTGTCAAAAACCGGTTCTCACACAAGATACGCACACTATACTCGGATAACGGGGGCGAATTCATTGCCCTGTGTTCGTTCCTAACCACACACGGGTTCTCTCACTTTACGACACCGCCACAAACACCAGAGCACAACAACATTTACGGATGCAAGCATAGATACATCGTGGAGACAGGCATGACGATGCTTCGTCAAGCTTCCATTCCGGTCTTGTACTGGCCGTACGCTTTCTCCACGGTGGTCTATCTTATAAACAGAATACCGACGCCGGTTCTTGCCAATGAGTCGCCATATGTCAAGCTGTTTGCGCAACAACCTAAATATTTGAAGATTCAGGTGTTTGGTTCATTGTGATTTCCATGGTTGAAGCCATATACAAAACATAAGCTGGAAAGCAGATGAACAGAGTGCGTGTTCTTAGGATACTCTTTCACTTAGAGTGCATATGTGTGTCTTGATGTGAGAACAAAGCGGGTGTATATCTCTCGACATGTACAGTTCGTAGAGATTGAGGTCCCCTTTTCAAACCTATCTTCTTCAAAGTCCACTAATGCTGAACAACAAATCTCTTTACCATCGACATCAACCTTCATTCCTCTCTCACAGCAGCCACTCATATACGCTCCTCCGGTACATGCCCCCAGCTACGATCCTCACCAACAATCTGATATGTTTGCAAAATAATGACTCAGGCTCGTCTTCAACAGGTACTGATGCACACTCCAATCCTACCCAACCAATCTAAACAGCTACTCAGTCCAAGTCTAACCAAAGTCCACCCGAAACATCCCAAGCTCCACATACTACCACCGAAACCCATCCAATCTCACCTACCACGATATCTCCTCAACCACCGATTCTAACCCCTGTGTCCAACCTGACAGTTCCACAACCAATAGCTAGAACCCGTGTACCCAAACCACCACCTCACAATAATACCCATTCCATGAAAACAAGACGGAAAACAACATTTTCAAACCTAAAGTCAAAACCTCCTTACTTGCCACCAAAATGCTCACCGAACAAAAACTCCCAGTGAATATTACCCAAGCATTAGCCGATTCTAATTGGAGGAAAGCGGTGAGTGCAGAACACAATTCCCAACTGCAGAACCATACTTATGATTTGGTTACTCCTCATCCAAGCCAAAATGTCATTCCAAGTAAATTGGTATTTACTCTGAAATATCTACCTAATGGTTTACTTGACAGGTAAAAAGCACGATGGGTTGCGAGGGGATTCAATCAACAATATTGACTAGACTATTCAGAGACATTTTGTCCCGTTGTGAAATCTGTAACGATCCACCTGGTGTTACAGTATGCAGTTTCATGTTTATGGACGATAAAACAGCTCGATGTTAACAATGCTTTTCTCCATGAATCATTGTTGGAGGAAGTCTATGTCACCCAGCCGCCAGGGTTTATCGATCGCGATCATCCTAATTATGTCTGTCGTTTGAAGAAAGCTTTATATGGGTTGAAGCAAGAACCACATGCGTGGTATCAAGAACTCAAGTCGTTTCTACAGTTACTTGGTTTTGTGAATTCTGTCGCAACACATCTGTATTTGTTTACCGTCAACGAGCCACAACAGTCTTCCTGCTAGTCTACGTAGACGACATTATTATCACTGGTTTCTCCCAACAGCCATTGATAAGATCATCTCCGACTTGGCCAACATATTCTCACTAAAGGAACCGACAGATTTGCGGTATTTTCTCAGCATTGAAGCAACTCGTTCATCACAAGGTCTACATCTTAATCAGAAAAGATATGTTATGGATCTTCTTAGGAAGACGAACATGGCGGATCGCAAACCAGTTTCCACGCCAGCTGCACAGTCACCTAAGCTTACCCTATCCTCTGGAAGCTCTCTCGCGGATCCTCGTGAATATGGAATGGTCGTCGGAAGCTTGCAGTATCTATCGTTTACCAGACCGGATATCGCGTATATTGTGAATTGTTTATCACAGTTTATGCACCAGCCGAATGATGTGCTTTGGCAAGCACTAAAAAGAGTGCTAAGATACTTGGCTGGTACTCTCACACATGGAATTTTCCTGCGATGTAACTCTCCCATCAGACTCCACGCGTACTCAGACGCTGATTGGGCAGGGGACCCTGAATAATTCGTGTCAACAAATGCCTACATAGTTTACCTTGGCTCAACGCCTATAGCCTGGACATCGAAGAAACATAAAGGTGTCAACGATCATCGACAGAGGCTGAATACCGTGCAGTCGCTAACACAATCTCCAAAATTCGGTGGATTTGCTCACTGCTAACAGAGTTAGGTATCTCACTTCCTACGATGCCTGTGGTTTATTGTGATAATGTTGGAGCTGTCTATCTTTGTGCGAATTTAGTGTTTCACTCACGGATGAAACACTTAGCGCTTGACTATCATTTTGTGCGAGACAACATTCAATCAGGTGCACTACGAGTATCCCACATCTCTACAAAAGATCAGCTGGCTGATGCACTAACGAAGCCACTGCTGCGCCAATCGTTTGAAATGCTATGTTCCAAGATTGGAGTCACCAAGGCGCCTCCATCTTGCGGGGGCATATAGAATAGATATAAGGTCATTAATGTAAATTAAGTATATCTAATCACTAAATATAATCTCCTATAAATACTTTGTAATTATTTATCAATAATAGTATCAACATTCAACCATTACAGTTGCAACATGTATACTTCATTTGTTGACTCGCCTTGAAGAAAAACGTTTTTGACGTCTATTTGTTTAAGCGGCCAAGCTTTAATGATGGGAACATTAAGCAGACGTTGAATCGGTGTGGTTTTTATAATATGATTAAAATTTACCGAGTAATCAATTCCATACCACTGGGTGAATCATTTAGGGAGTAATCACGCCTTATATCGCTCGAGCATACCATTATAGAGAAACTTAGTTGTGAAATGACATCGACAACCGACAAGATTAGGCAATGGTTGTGGCTTAACGGTATATCATGTACGATTGAAAGTGCGAGCATTGATTTCGGCAGAGCACACACATTGAAAATTTTCATCTTTCATAGCTTGTGTTATCGTCTTAGGTTCTGGAACAAGATAATTAAAACCTGCGACAGACATAGAAAATTTCTTGGCCAGTTTGCTTATGTGTATAAGTTGCAATATTACAATGGTTTTAAGGAATCAAAAATTAAAAGTTCATAAGTTCTTAATAGTTATAGAATAAGAGTTAATGAGAGTTAGAAGCGATCGAGAGCCTGGTGCTCGTTTGAGTACCATGTCGGAAGAGGATTATGGTAACTACACGAAATCAAAGAGGGAAATATGTTAGATGTTGTTAATAGTTTATATGATCATAAGATTTTCAATATGACAATTTCAAAAAATTTATACCTATCCATCAAATTGTTCAACTCATCCAAAGTTAAACGATGATAGTCAACTGAAGAAGGCTCTTCTATTCCTCTAAGCCAAGTAATCCCTAAATAAAATAAAAAATTATCATAATTTTGTTCTATATTAATGTCTTCCTCATATTTTTTTGAAAACATGTCAACATACCGCAAAATCTTCCGATCCAGAAAAATCAGAGCAAAACAAACAAATGCTTGTCAGGAACTTGTTCAAAACGCCTGGACAATTCCTCAACAGTTGGTCCATATGCAACACATTCTATAGCCATATTCCTTCAATTCCAGAAACATTATGTAGTAAGGTTTATAAGGTGATTATAAAACTCTGAAACTTAAACCATGTGAATAACTTACTCGGCATCTCTTAGCGTGAATTGGACTTTAGCGATTGTATGTGAATACAAATAGATCTATGAAGAGTGATCTTTCCATTCAAGCTCTCCAACCCATGTTATAGCACCAACAACAACTATAGGAAACAAATCATTTAAATATAAGTTAATTTCCTAAAAGCAACACCACAATTCTACAATATCCGATGATAGATTTTTCCTCTTAATCTAATAATAACGAACTGTAAACAACACTTACCAACTGCATATTTATCTGAAACCGTCCCATAATTAATTCCTTGGATTGGTTTGATGCTCAAGAGGTCATCCAAAGTTAGAGGATCGAAGTTCTCAGTAATATTTGTCTCGTCAGTTATATGAATATCCTTATAAGTTTGACACACTCTGCATACTTTGGGCCTAACGAAACCCTAAAATCAAAAATATTAAACCAGAAATCTTCTTTCTGTAAAAGAAAAAGGAACTTCCGGGCGTGTTTCCAAAAGCCAAGGCTGGAATCCGACTTCCTTGTTGATTATAACCAAATGTTACAAAAGGAAGAACTCAAATAAAAAACGTATGGATTTATGGGTTCTATGTATACCAAAAAAATGAAAGGGGTAAAATTAATTCCAAGGGATAAAAATAAGTAGAAGAAGAATACCGTTTCATCGGATAAAATTAATTCCAAGTGAGCATCATAGTGAGTAAAACACCACACCCTCAAAACCTTCTCTCTAACATTCTAGCGATTATCCCTCAAAGTAATATCAACAATTTTGTGAAATTGTGAGTTTTTAGAATCACATGTTATAAGCAGATTCATTTTGTGGATATCTCTTTGAATATCAGAGAATGATAGCAAAGTGGTAGAAGAAGAAAGTGAAGAGTTTTTTAAGTTTATTGAAATAAATACCTGGTAACTATTTTAACTCGATACACAACAGTTGCAACTTTCTATTAAAATCGACTTACTCGTTTTGGATTTTTCTCGAATATTTACAAATTCCCTCTAATATAAATCAATCTTGATAGTAATGAGATCCATGTTTTTTTTATTTAGTAATAATAATATAAGATAGTTTGATTATGTTTGCTAATAATTTATCGACTGAATATTCTAATATTTTGTTAAACTAGATGTAAATCTCCAAAATCTTTAATTTTTTTTTTTGATGAAATAAATCTTTAATATAATTAATTCTTCTTTACCAACATTTTTTTCTAAAGTACACTAACCAAATATAGCTTGTATTGAGATCAAAAAAACAAACATGCATTATATAGTTGCTTAAAATCCAAAAGTACATGATCGTTGAGTTGAAAGCCTTTCTTGTCATTTTATCCAAGTATAGCCTATATATAATGTATATATATATAAATCACGTACAAACTAAATTACTACCCAATGAAATCATTCTCATGTATATATAAGAAGACTTTATACGTCTTACATGACTGTTGTTTAACGAAGAAACATCTGAGAACGATGTATTTGGTTTGAATATTAGCTTAAATCTGTGTGGAGTCAAGGAAATAAAACCTGGTGTCTAGAGAAGAAAAAGTTTATGTCATCATACATGCATACTCTAATAACTAGTCTCGAGCGCTAAAGCAAAACAGAGAGAGAGAGAGAGACGAGCTATTACACACTGCACATGTCTTTTTAATATAAACAAAGCCTAATAGTACACAAACTGCTGGCACTTATGGAGTTTTTCTCTTCGAGACCCCCATCAAATCAACACTAATCATGGTTAAATATCATGCAAATGAGAGTTACGATGTTTTGGTAAATTTCTTTGCTTTTCATTCAAGGTGGCCATCAATTATCGACTTGAGTCATGTCACCACTACAATCGTTTCAATTAGATTAATATTCCCACTATCGCTTTGAAAATATAACCAAATTCGGTAGTTTTATAACTTGCTACGTTTTTCATTACTTGAAAAGTCGAGCGTTACATAATCTACTACATTTAACAAACTATATATTAATAAGGATCTTCATAAAGATAAGAGGGCCAAATTCCGATCTCTCATGATTGTGAAGAAGAATAGTGACTCAAGGGTCAAAAAGCATGTATCGCACATATTTGTACCTTTGAAACCATAGTTCCACTAAGCCAACCAAGTCTTTATCGGAGCACACATACATCTATAAAGCCCTTTGATATATAATCCTCTTTGCTTCTCATAGAACAGTGCACACCTTCTGTCTGACCTTCCATACCTTTGTCTCAAAGTTATATTAACCCACACTCGAATTGCAAATTCGCGCTCGATGATGTACCCACGGTTCAAAACTTCTCCATCTCCATAAAACACCCTCAGGAACATGGAGTACGCGTTTATCCCCATCTCCCACCAACTATATGCCGGTCTTTTGATCATAGCCTCTCCGTTAACCATCCGGTCGATGGAGGTCGATGATCGGTCGACCCAACAGTCGCAATATACAAAAAGACACATGCCTCTGAGGAGAAGATCGGAAGGGTTTTCGGATTCCAAAAACTTGTTGACCAATTTAGATTTAACCCTAGGTGGGCATCAAATATTTTCAGTAATGTTGGAGAAGTATAGATCGATCGACTTATAGAAATCCTTTCAATTTAATCATCTCGCCTGTTTGCAAAAATTTGTTTATCCAGTCATTAAATATTCTAGAAGTATTACCATTTTCACCCAAAGATGATGCATATACGTACTCCTTATGTTTAAATTTTTCCCATAAATGAAGAAAGCATTTAATATTTTTCGTAGTTTAACGCAATCTAGTCAACGCTAAAAAATATTTACAATATGAAGGATATTCAAGGACCTAAACATGGCCAAATTCCGAAATTGTTCAAAAGGAGTCTGAAGTAAAATAGTGACTCTATGGTCCAAAAGCATCTATCACACATGGTTGAACCCTTGAAACCAAAGCCCACCAACCCTTCCAAGTTGTCGTCGGAGTACACATACAACAATACAACCCGTTGATATCGACACTCACTTCCTTCTCAAAGAACAGAGCATAAGGCGTTTCTGGCCATACACCCCTATCCCTCCTAGTTAACTTTATACGTATTCGAGTGGCAAGTTCACGGTCGATGACATATCCACTGTTTAACACTACTCCATCTCCATAAAAAACAGCAAGAGCATGGAGTACGCATATATCCTTGTTTCCCATCGGCTATCTGCTGATATTTTGATCACTGCCTCTACTTCAACCATCCGGTCGCTGTAGATAAAACAACACATACCTCGGAGGAGAAGAGCTGCAGGGTTTCTTGATTGTAGACACATGTCGACGAAATCTTTGTTTATAATGACGTCAAGAAGAATTTTTGAAAGAACATCACTTGGAAGGTAATTCATTACGAATTTGGTAATTAAGAGATGGAAGGCAAAAATAATTTTGACAAATAATATAAACTTTTCAATATCTGAGAGTTTGAAGCAACCACCAAAGTTTATTTATGGAGACAATGCAACCTTTGGGTTGTCTAGGCTTATTAATTATATATATGTTTTATCACTAAGTCCCAACAAACAACATTCATCAAGATCATGGTGTTAATGGGTAAAACTAATTATTTTTCTTTTTCCATTTTTGGTTTTAATTTTTTTTTTAGGTATTTGATATTTATTTATTTTACTAATGGCTTAAACTATATATGTTATTTAGTAGTTCAACTTAGTCTTCTATTTATATACAATAATTATAGCGAGTCACATATCTATTTTAGAAACATGGAAAAAATGAGCGTGTCAAAGGTTTATGTACATATAACATGGTAAGTAGATATAAACACAATAAATAAATTTGGTTAACCAGAAAATTTCACACCAACCACTTCATATCTAAAAGGTAAATTTATCTTTGCGGTGTTATGTCAATAATTCTAAAAGGAGGTGGGCATGTAAGGTTAAGATTACTCGGCAATGGATTACCGATGATGAATATGTATGCTTGACTACAACTGAAAAATATGAAACCACAATTATAAATTTCTTAATGTTTCTCCGTAATTTTATTGATGATTACTTTTTTTGATGTTGTTGGAAATTTCTATTTATAATACCCTTGTTTAATTGTTATTCGCATCTAATGTAATAAAGTTAATTACCAACATCATTTTACTATTAATATTTTAAATCATAGTTATCTCGATTTGATGACTAAGTTACGACTACTCGTGAGAAAATTTCAAATAATTTTGCTTAATTAATCCGGGAAACCAAACTCAATTTTTTAGCCCAACTTTTAAATTCTCCGCCTTAACCCAAAAAATTTCGACTAAGTGTCGAGAAATCCTCACTTACCACAAACATAAACCTTGATTTTATTTTGTTCTTCCCCTTCTCCAAAATCTCCTTCGAATCTTCTCGCATATTTTTCTGCAGATCCTCCTCCCTGCCGACCAATCTCTAACTGACATCTCTTATTTGAATCACTTATTCTAGGTTTTCAATTTCATTGCTATTTTTGCTTGAACCCTATCGACCCTCTCAATCTCTTCTCTGAAACTCTCCATGATACGATGCATGTAGCTAAGAAAGGATCACCTAAGAGACTAACCATTCCAAACGTCACTCAGAGAGCTGTTGGGACCAACCCCAGTACTCTGAAAAAACACCAAGCCCTCTACCGCAACAATACACCTTCACTCAGAATCCCGTTGTTCCTCCGACTTAGTCCACTCAACGTCAAGAAAAAGATCCAGTTATCCCCAAACGTCAGCAATAGTACCCAATGTATGGAACTATCCACCTCCAGCACAATTTTTGCAGAACTCGACTACTAATCATCCTGAAGTCGATGCGTCGCCGGTGTCAGAAGAAGTCCAGAACAACCAGAATCCTTTTGAGGACGCCCCACCTTTGCCAGTTAACCAATCTCAGGCTCAGAGTCGTCCATCTTCTGAAGGTCACAACTTCCTCGACGAATCTGTTCCAGTTTTGCTGGACCTCGAGGAGGACACACTGCGGGCTATGAATGATCTGCTTCGGGTGCCAGACAGGGAAAAATTTACCACCGTACTCTCTCCCTCACCGATGCCAAACATGACTTGGTATGGCTATTGTCATATACTGTTTCTTCAGCTGTTGATATTCTCTATATGGGATTTTTTTATATTGTCTTATGCATTTCGCAGTGGAGTGTTGTTAAACCATCTAGTTTGCTTACGAATCTGATTGTTGGTTTTCTTTCGAGTCTCTGATGGTTAGGATATTAATCGTGTACTTATCAAGCTTCATATTTCAGGTTTACTCGTGACAGAGGATCAAAATTGGTTCGGAAGATTACAAAAAAATTTACAAACAAATTCGATAAACCATACTATAGCTGATCATATGTGCCTCGTGATAAAGTATAAATATATTTCCTCTAGTTCGCTGTACAGTTTTCTCTCCTATACCTTTCATATATACCTTGCTTGTGTTGTTTTCACTAATGCTATGCTTATTCTATGCAGTTCAACAGTATTTCAAAGAGATCTGTCAACGACGGTTAAAAGACATGGTTAGCAATGCGAGGACTAGTCGAGAGCGACCTAAGTGGATTGGCGAAACTCTCTGGAAAACGATGACCGACTATTGGGATAGTAAAGAAGCAATGGATAAAAGTAACACCTATTCTAGTTGTCGTAATTCTGACCGTGAAGGTCACAGTCAACACGTCCATTTCTCATGGCCCAAGTCGTACCTAGAAATCAGGCTTGAAATGGCAAGTAACTTTAATTATATATATTTGTTATTTATGTTTATTAAAGCATTGCAACTATAAATTTCTGTAATAATCCTTGTGGTATAACACTGCATGAAAAGGAATTTGGAAGACTGGTTAATATTGGTGAGGTATTCATCAGTACACATACAAAGGCAGATGATACGTATATTGATTGGAAGGCAGAAAAAATTGTTGCAACTTTTAAAAAGATCGTAGAGGAGAATTGTTAGGTCTCGATATAGAGACTTCAGAAGGTTTGAACGCTGTTTCTTCGAGACATCCGGAACTCTCACTAGATGAATATGACAACATCTTTCATGAGGTACAGTAATAGTTTTCACAATTAACATTTATAAAGTCAGGTCATGTTCTTTATTTAATTGTGTTTTGCGGACTGTCTTCATTTATAATAGGCCACTTAGACGGATAGATGCGGAAATCCTTATGGAGTTGGAAGCCTCAAAGAGTCTCTTTTGAGGGGCAAGCGAAAGCAGCCGGGAGACTCTTCAGGGTTTGTGGCCATGCAAGCGCAACTGAAGGAAGCTCAACGTAAAATCGAAGAGCAGGCTGCCCATGAAGCAAATACCGTCCGAGTTGCGAATGAGCAGATGAAAAGATCGAATAACTTTCCTTGTAAGAACAGTATCTGCGGCAAAGTGATCCACAATTTATTAACTTTCTACAGACTCATAGGACAACAACCAACACAGACGGTCGTCCCCCAACATGTGCAACTTAACTCCATCTTCTACGTATGTTACTTATCGTTGTCCCTACTGAACTAATATTTTTGTATATGATTTCGAAACTCCTTAATATTGGAGTTTGCATATGTAGATAATCGTTTGTTTATATATGCTACACAAAATATTAAAGTTATCTATGTTATCTTGAAGCAAATTTCTTTTCTATTTCTTGTATCATTCAAATTGCAGTATCACCAATTACCAAATCGTAAATTTGACAAATGGAATAGTACAAAATTCTTATTTTCACGCATACGTAACAGCCGTCAATTAATTGTATTTGGATGTCTCGCGTAGTCACTGCATAGTCGTTAGATCAGTCATTAAACTGTCGTAAAATTGTCACTGAAGTGTCGCCAAAACGTCCCCGTAGTCTACAACTAATTCATGACTATACTAGCTAGTCACATAACAGCCGCCACATAGTGGCGAGATCATTACCATAATCGTATATGGATGTTCAGATCAGTCGCGTGATAGTGGTTAAAATGGCCGTTACCCTGTCGCTACATAGTGGCTAATATTTACGACTACTTCCTGACTGTTATACGGTCACATATTAACCGCCCAGTGATCACCTAGTTTAACGACTATTTGATGACACCATTATCCGACCGCATCCGGATTCCCTCTTTAGTCGTCCAATTGTCGCTATCATAGTCGCAAATTAGTCCCTATATCTTCCGACAACGCTACGTCTATTTTACGATTACCTATGTTAGTCGTAAAAATAATCGTAACTTGCCGAGTATTAATACGACTATGCGATTTCGTGACTATAGATTTACAACTACCATATTTAGTCGTAATGCCGCGATTAACGACTATTTTGCGATTAAAAGTGCTGTCGCAAAATGCTGTTTTCTTGTAGTGTTTTCTTCAAAATAACATAGTTAACTTATATACTTATGTGTAACATATATACACAAACGATTGTCTACATATGCAAAAACACCAACATTAAGGAGTTGTCAAATCATACAAAAATCACAAGTGAAAGATACAGTGATAAGTAACCTACGAAGAAAATGGAGTTGAAGTTGTACCTGGTGGGGGAAGATCTTTGATTTTGTTGAAGCCTTTTGAGTCTCCATGAAATCCATAAACTGCTGATCACTTTGTCGCATATACTTTTACACCAAGAAAAAGTGCTCGATTTTTCATTTTCCTCAGTCGCCACTCTAGCGTGCTTCGCTTCACGGGAAGCCTGCTCTTCGATTTTATGCTTAGCTTCCTTCAATTGCTCTTGCAGGGCCGTAAAATCTGAAGTGTCTCATGTGATAATTACAGACAGTAAGAGAAAAACAAATAAATAACGAACATGACATGACTTTATAAATGTGGATTGTAAAAAATATTACTTTACCTGAAGAAAGATGTAGTTATATTCATATGTTAAGAGCCTCCGAGGTCGCAGTCCTTTGCAGTGCTTATGAAATACGCCAATAGTCGGTCATCGTTTTTCACACTACAAGAAATATGCGATATAGGCACGACTTATTCACGACAGGTCCATGGCTAAATTTTGCGAGCCACGAATAAGTAAACGGATCCCTAAAATCACTGTTCGTGGCTATTTTGTTGTTATTCGTGGCTAAATAACCACAAAATTGCATTGTGGCTATTCAAAATAACTTTGCCACGACTAGAAAAAAAAATTCGTGGCTAAATTTAACCATGCCCAGCCACGAAAAAATAATACGTGGCAAATTAGACATAAAATAAACTTGTGGCTATTCATAGAATAGCATAAATTCTTCGTATAAAAATTTATCCACAATCAGCAACGAAAGGTATCGTGGAAAACCTAGCCAAAAAAATATTTTTTGGCTATTCGCAGATAAAGCCACAAAAAGTTCGTTGCCACCCGTAGCAATGAATGTTATTGTTTAGCCACATATCATTCGTGGCTACCCGTGGCTAACTATCTTTATCACTTCCAAGTTTCACGTGTTAAATAGTTGATTGGAAATGTCTAATCAAATTTTATTCTTGACGTAGCATATATTCGATATAGCCATCAAGTCAATCAAGCATTGTGGTTATTCATAGGTATTTTGGATAGCCATTCGTGGCTATCCGTAGAAATATATAATAGAATAAAAATATATTTGTTATCCGTGGTTGTGGTGATGTTATAAATTAAAAAAGAATTGAAGGACAATACAACTCCCACAAAGCCACAAACAAATGTCCCGAGAATGGAAGTACAAACATTTAAAATGTTACAATCATACTGATTCTGAGAATTTTATTGATGGATTAAATCTTTTACTTTCTTTTGCTTGTAATCAAGCTTTTTTTCAGGAGGGACGGGTTTTGTTTGGTCCGTCTAAAAAGTACAAAAATAAAAAACGTCGCAATGTTGATACATTGAGAAAGAACCTTATCACGAAAGGCTTTACGGAGAATTACTATTTGTGGACATTTTATGGAGAGGAACCCATACCGATGATTATTCCAAATCTTGAATTCTATGTTTTTGAAGATGAGTTAGAAGATCGATATGAAGAATATTCGGATTCAGATTCTGATGAGTAATATTAGTTGTATGTTTTCATATTTTAATAAACTTAATGTTTAATAAATCTAATGTACAATAAACTAATGTTTAATAAACTAATTTCTAATAAAATGTTTACTAAAACCAATGTTTAAACTTATCTTTTATAAATCTAATGTTTTATAAATTCGTATAGTATAAATTACGGTATAGCCACAGACAAGTTGTGTGGCTATTTGTAGCTAAATTAATAGCCACGGACCCTTCGCGGCTATCCGTAGTCACGCACAGTAAAAACATGTGCGTTCAGCTTTCACCCTTGATGCGTAGTCACTCTCATAAGATTGACATGTACTATTCTGGGTTAGAAGAATCTGTTCTCCATGGCCACGAACTCCGCGCCTGTGGTGATGTTATAAATTACGAACAAATGCTTTCATTTTGGAGAACAAATTTTCCAAGATCACAATGACATTTTTTAATTCACTTGAGTGGATGTACAAATGTTTAAAACGTTCCGATCATAGTGTTTCTGAGAAGTTTAGTGAGGGAGTAAATCTTTTATTCTTCACGTCCCGGATTACGTCCTGGATCATTAGAGCTCTTCACAGGAAGTGGTTATGAGCTCTTTCTTGTTTTTAATCAGAAGATCATTTCTTTTGCTTGTAATCAAGATTCTTTTCTAGAGGTCGGGAATTTGTTTTGTCCAGGTAAGAAGTGCAAAAATCAAAGCGCCGCAATGTTAAAACTGTGACAAATCACCTGATGATGAAAGGTTTTACGGAGAATTACTATGTGTGGACGTTTCATGGAGAGAGTTGTCAATATGACATAGAAACATCAACAAGTCAGCATGCTACAAAATAAGAAGTGTGGAGTGGTTATCCAAATATCTAAGTTCGATCAAGTACAAGATCCCATTGAAGATTTTAACATGTTACTTGAAGATGCCGAAAATTTTCAAGAACCAATATACAAAGAAAATCATGATGCCGTTTTCA
This sequence comes from Orychophragmus violaceus, assembly GCA_030180135.1. Classification (NCBI taxonomy): domain Eukaryota; kingdom Viridiplantae; phylum Streptophyta; class Magnoliopsida; order Brassicales; family Brassicaceae; genus Orychophragmus; species Orychophragmus violaceus. The sequence continues at coordinate 51,047,022 of CM058233.1, read as the reverse complement.
TAGTGGTAGAAGCTGCAAATCAACCGTTTTATGATGGGTGTGCTGATGGAATTTCTCAATTGTATCTGACCTCAAAGGTATTGAACTGAAAGACCTATTACAGTTATGTAACTATATATAAAACATGACATATTATTCTTGTATTTAGAATTATTTTATATTCTTGTATTTATGATTGGTGTGCGGATGGAATTTCTTAATTATGTCATCGAAGATATTGAATTGGAAGAAAAATTACAATAGCTTGGAGGAATGCCTAGATGATATTTCTCAAACCATCAAATCTATTCTACCATCGCCTAACAATGCTCCTAATCATACTACGAGACGAAGAAGTTGACACAGTATCTTGGATTGCCATGTCATAATATTGATGTGTGCGTGGAGAATTTTATGCTTTTTTGAAGAGCGCGGATCAAGATTTGTTACAATGTCGGTTTGTTCAAAATATCGGTATGAACCAATTGTTGGTCGATAGGGGAAGAAGATAGAAAAGCAAAGGATGTTTTATTTGCCAATTTCCGACCGGTTGAAGAGATTGTACCAATCAAAACCGCTTCACAAATGAGATGGTATGCTTTAACAATTTTCTCCCGAAGGAGAAATGCATCATCCGTCAGATGGAAGAGCATGAAAGCCTTTTAGTGAGTTATATCTTGTATTTGCTTTTGTCAGTTGCAATGTTTATCTTGGTTTATCAATCAATGGATTTAATCCAATTGGTATGAACGGCCAGTCGTATTCGGTTTGGGCCGTCATAGTAACACCGTACAATTTACCAACAGGATGTGCATGAAAAGGGAATATTCCTTCCTGTCTATATTATTTCCAGGGTTAAACCATCTGAAAAGAGATTGGATATTTATCTGCAACCACTGATTGAAGAGTTAAAAATCCTATAGAGTGATGGTATGGCGACTTACGATGTGTCCCAAAAGGAAATCTTCACGATGAGAGATGCTTTGATGTGGACAATCAACGATTTCCAGCTTACGGAATGCTATCTAGATGGATAACACATAGAAGGCTTTCTTGTCTATATTGTATGAATGAGACAAAATCGTTTTGGTTGCCAAATCAAAGAAAGCATAGTTTGATTGTCATATAATGTTTTTGCCAGAAGATCATTCTTATAGACGGAATGTTAGAGCGTTCACGAGGAACAAAGCTATTTATGATGATCCGCCACCATGGTTAACAGTGATGAAATTTTACATGGTTAAAAAACATAGAATTTCTGTATAAAATGGTTGATTGTGGAGTCAAAAGACATGACAATCCTTCTTGTACAATTGATGCATATGGTGTCGACAACATTTGGGCGAAAATAGTATCTTTTGGGAGTTGACATACTATGAGGATCTACTTGTTTGGCACAAACTGGATTTCATACATATAGAGAAAACTTTCTTCGACAACATCATCACTATGGTGCTCAGTGTTCCCGGGAAGACAAAAGATTACATAAAATCAAGGTTGGATCTCCCGGCGTTTTGCCGAAGACCAGACTTAGAGGTTACCCGAGATGGAAATATTCCTATTCCAATCTTTAGAATGTCAAAGAGTGGGAAAAAGAAGTTTCTTACATGCCTGAAGACAGAGATCAAATTTCCAGATGGGTATGTATCAAAGTTTTTATATTGTTTTGACATGGCGAGTGGAAAGATATCAAGTCTAAAAGGCCATGATTGTCATGTAATCATTGATATATCATGGTTTTTACCGGTTTTACGCCATGATATAATTGTGTTTTAGAGTCCTTTTGTGTTCTTTTAGAGTCTTTTACAGGTTTAATCAGGTTTGGAGCAGAATTGAAGATATTGGAGCATTTTGGGATTTTTGGAGTGTTTGGCCGAGAGATTGAGCTCACTGTCCGATTTTGAGATCATGCATCGATCGACACACCTTTGATGTCGATCGACACACTAGCGAGATGGGCCGACGCGGCGGTTTAATGAAGATTGAAGATTTTGCACTTTGGCCCAGAAGTTTCCAGTATTTACAAAGAAGCCCCAGCCGAGATTAAGCCTATATAATTAGGATTTTGGTGTTTATTTTAGATACGCTTTCATACTTAGAGCTAAGAGATTTTTAGAGCTTTTGGGGCTGATCTAATCCTGTACTTCATCTATTTTGGAGAAGATTTCGAACCCCTTTATCTATTTAATTTCTTATATGCAATCTATTAATTCTATGATTTCTGTTTCATTAATCATGTCTGAGTAGATTCATAGTTAGGTTTAGGGTTTCTCATTAAGGATTTCATGACTTGCTAGACTTTTTTAATTCAGTTAAGGATTCACATGAATAGAATGTTCTTCTATCTAAATTGAGTTTAATGCTAGTTCTAACCTGATCAATTAGAATCTAGATCTTAGGTTGCTAAATACGACACGAGAGTGTGGTTTAGAATCTGAACTATTTAGGTTGAGCAATTTAACTTCTCGCAAAGGAATTTTGGTTTAGTTTAATTGTGAACATATCGAACTTGAAATTAGTGCTGGTTTAATCTGTTAGTAATTGCAAAGGAATTTGGATTACTGCACTTAGACTTAGAGAATTCTCGCAAAGAGATTTGGTTAATTCTATATCTGTGATTTGAGTTCTAGAACTGTGCTTAATTAGATCCTGACTGATTGATTTGTCTGCTTGTCTGATTTCCTGAGAACACCCTAGACTTAGCGCCTTGAATTGACTGCTTTCGCCACCGATAATCTGCTACTTGTTTACTTTCTTGCTTTGCTAATTAGTTTACTACAAATTGCTTTCTTCTTAGTTTAAATTTCTATTGTTCTTTATCTATCGAGACCAGAGTCTCTGTGGATTCGATACCCTATATACTACAATCACTTAACTGTGCACTTGCAGTAGAATAGGATTAAAACCTAACCCTATCAAGTTTTTGGCGCCGTTGCCGGGGACTCTTAGAGTCTTCGATATGATCGAACTTAGGGTTTCTACTAGGATTTTTATTTTTTGTTTCGTTTTATTTTTATTTTTATTTTTAGTTACTAATTTTTCTCTGTTTTCTCTCTGTCGTAGGTACCGATTTCGCTTTGCGTCGATCGTTTCACCTTTTGTGTCGATCGTCACTAGGCGATTCTGAGATTGAATCGATCGTTGCACTGATAGCATCGATCGTTGCTTGACGATTACAGACAGTTTATGCAGACGCGTGAAACAAGAAGTAATCAGAACTTGAACCTCGTTAATCTCGGACTTGAAGAACTTGGACGACTAGAGAGGACTAACAGAAGAGAAAGAAGAGCAAGGATGGTATGTGAACGTTTGATTCTGATACAAGATGCTCAAGGTATCCTGAGGGATCCGCAAAACAATCCTTACAATGCTGCTGGGCAGAGGATTGATGCTGAGGGACGTGTGGTCCCTGAGGTTGAGGAACCTGAACCACAACCACAGCCGCAGGCGCAAGGACAGAACCAAGGTAGACAGATGGTTGTCCATGAGAGGACTTTAGCTGACTACAACAGACCGGATGAGTTTCATGCAAACCGGTCAGCTCTAGTACTTCCTGGTTTTGAGAGGGATGACTTTGAGATCAAGACCATCTACTACTCGCTGATGAGACAGAATGCTTTCCATGGACATCCAACGGAGCAGCCTATGGATCACATTGATCAGTTTGAGGATATAATCACTGGCATGAAGTTTGCCAGGATTACCTGTTTCTCAAACTCTTTCCATACAGTCTCGCTGGAGACGCTCCTGCATGGCTGAAGCAACTGGCACCTGGTCAGTTTACTACTTGGGCAGCTTTGAAGGGTGAGTTTCTGAGACATTTCTACGATGATGCTTTCTCGGATCAGTCCAGACAGGACATTCTGCAATTTTCCCAAGGCCCTGTGGAGCCTTTAAAAGCTGCCTGGATGAGATTCAGGAAGTACCAGCGTGACTGCCCACACCATGGATTCACTGAGGTCACATTGCTAGGTATCTTCTTCAGAGGCATAGATCTTCCATATCAGTTTGCGCTGGATAACTCCAGTAATGCAAACTTCAACACCAGGACTCCTGCACAAGCTAAGCAGTTGATTGAGAACTTAGTAAGTAGCAACAGTTGCAAGACTATGGATGATAGGAGGAAGAAATCTGGTGGAAGTGTAGAGAATTCAGAGATGGCTGAATTTAGATTTAAGCTGGACACAATTTACAATCTCCTGGCTAGTAAGAAGGCTGTCCACTTTTCTCAAGATGTAGAGGTAATTCAGACTGAGGAGGACACTCAGGAAGAAGATGTGAATTACATTGGAGGATCTGGTTTCCAAGGCAACAGATTTGGTAATCAGCAGGGAAACAGGTTCTTCAATGGAGTACAAAGGAGTGCCTTCACAGGCAATCAGAACTCTTCTAGCTTTGGACAGACTAGTGGTTTTCAGAAACCTTTTGGACAAGGTACTCAGAGAACCTATGGATCTTCATCTTATCAGACTCCTCCTGCAGCCACTGCTCATGAGAGTAAGATGGAGGCAATGATGGAACAGCTGCTGGAGAGTCAGACCAAGATTTCTGTAGACTGCAATAAGAAGTTGGATGCTGTCTATGAGGATCCCAATGGAAAGGTTGAGTCTCTGAACACTCATATGAAGTAGTTGGATACTCAGGTGAATCAGATTTCCAGTTCTATGAAGGGAAAAGGAGTAGCAGACACTCATATTAAGGCCTGGTCTGTGTACATTGATGATGGATCTCACCTAGGTGAAGGATTTGAGCTAAGCACATCTGAGTTGGTAGAGGAGGTTGAATTTTCGGATTTTGGAGAAAATCTCTCGGGTGAAAACTGTGAAAACAGTGTTGCATCGATCGACACACACCTAGTGTCGGTCGATGCAGGTCGTGAACAGACAGACTCTCCGAATGCTAATGGCATTGATGCAGATTTGGAACTTGATCGATTATTCCATGGAGTGTCTGAGATCACTCAGGAGGAGATTTATGCACAATTCACTAGACTATATCCCTCAGTATCTGAAGTGATTAAGCAGGAGATTGAAGAGCTTAAGAATCTAGAGGAGATTGGTGAAGAGCTGGAAGAAATTCCATCATCTGATGATCCACCTTATCACCCATTTGTGCAGAGGTATTTGAACAAGATGTTGCCTTTAGATGAAGAGCTGAAAGATTGGGTGATTGTAGTCCCTCAACAAATAAGTGATGTGCTGTTAACCAAGGTTCCCAAGAAGCTGCCTGATCCTGGGTTTTTTGTGCTAAGTTTCTCTATCTTTGAGGATAGTTTTAGGCGCTTTCTTTGTGATCTGGGAGCTGCTGGAAGTCTTATGCCATATTTTGTGGCAGAGAAGCTGGGTATGCTGGATTTTTCTCCTACTAGGACCTCTCTTGTCCTAGCTGATCAGTCTATACGAGTTCCAGAAGGACTCCTTGAGGACATCCCGGTGAGAGATGGAAACTATTTAGGTCCAACAGACTTCTTAGTGCTGAAGTATGACAGTGATCCTGATGATGCATTGATACTTGGAAGACCATTTTTGGCTACAACGGGAGCAATAATAGATGTTAGACACAGTCTGATAGACCTCCACCTGGGAGATGAGCCGCTGCATTTTGAGATGGACAAGCAGCGCAAGCCACTAATAGATGGGCAGACCTTCACCATTATGGATGGAGATGATGAGCAGTCAAGTCACACTACGGTTTTGGATCCTGGAGAGCAGTTTACTCCTTCTTTTCTTGGACAGGATCATTCTGATACAGCTTATTCTCTGCCATGGATTAGGAGACTTGCACAGAGGCAACCAAAGTCTCTGTCGGGATCTCCAGCAAACTGATCTTGTTCGTCCGGTCAAGCTAATGACCTTAAATAAGCGCTGAGTGGGAGGCAACCCACTGTTAGGTTTAATTGTTTTTCTTTCTTATTTTTGGTGTTTTTCTTAGGATTTCACGTTTTTGCTTGTTTTTGCTAAGTTTCAGATACAGAACTCGAGTCTGGAGATGTGTGACGATCGATGCACTTGTGCACCGGTCGTTGCAAGGAGATTACGACGAAGAGAGGTGATCGCATTGTGACGATCGTTGCGGACCTGTGCAACGGTCGTTGCAATTGGTTCAATTGCAAAAATTAAGGTACGCGTGCTAAACCGGAATCAATCCGATTCAACCAGCATCGATCATTTCTATCTAGCAACGGTCGTTGCACCCACGACCGAGGTAAGTTACCTTAAACCCTTCTCCTCTCTTTTCTTCTCCATTCCGCCGACCGTACAACCGAGATTCTCCACTCCTAAATCTCTTAATTTTTCATCATTTCTTGTGTTTCAAAGCTCAATTCTACTTGTTTTAACATCCTCTAGCTATTTCTATAACCCATTTACAAAGATTCCAAGGTATGAGCTCTCATTTTCATGATTTTCGGAATTGATTTTAGGGTTTATGAAATTCGGATGTTTAGCCTATGATTGATGATTCTGAGCCGATATGAACATGATTTAGGTTGTTTAGTGATGGTTTATTGTCGATTTTGTGGTTGTTTGAACTAATTTAGAACGATTTTAGGGATTTTGATTGCGGCCAAAATCACCTTGCAACGGTCGTTGCACTTGTGCAACGGTCGTTGCTTTGCGATTTTGGGGAAATGTTCGATAATGCGAAATCGCCTTGCAACGATCGATGCCTTAGGTGCAACGGTCGATGCTTCGCGATTTCACAGAGAGTTTGCCGAGACTTATTGGTGTTTGAATTTTTTCTTATGCGGATGGCATCTCACAAACAACCCCGCAAACGCCGAGCAACATCAGCAACAGCCACACGACAGTACATTCCACCACCAGGCTGGTTTCATAGAGAGTCTCAGCCACCTGAGCCTTATGTTAGAGTTGGTCCAGCAGTAGCACTGCCTTGGCCCCGAGCAGACACGACAGATATCCCGACAGCCAGACAGTGGCCACAGAACATTGCTGAGTTCCTCAAGACTGCTGATTTTACAGAGAGGCCACTGCTTAACCAGTGGGATGAATTTGACTCACTGCTATACAATGGTTGGTGTGGGATGACTATCAAACCGACCAAGTTTGCAGACTACTCTACCTGTAAGAGTCTTGGGATCGATGAGCAGGTACTTGCAGTGTGCAAGGGCATTGGTCTAGGGACAATGCCTATGCGTCCTTATGATCTATATCCAGAGCTGGTCAGACAGTTGCTAGCCACTTGCAGAGTGGTTTACCCGGCTCCAGACAGCAGGAGCGCTATATGAGGTATCTTTACCTTCATGAGTTTGGGAGTCAGGTATCAGATTCCTTTACTAGATATCTGCAGGATCTACGGTTTAAGCACTGAGCCGAGACGCATTGGCATGCCACTTGAGTGGGATCCAGAGGAGGCTCGGGTATTTTGGGAGTGTATTGGCAGTGGTCGATACAACTCGAGGACTACACCGGTGAAGCAGGTGAGGCATCCTGTGCTGAGATATGTCTTGCGTATCTTGTGTTGGAGCTTGCTGTGCAAGTATGAGGCCAACAAGATGCGCAAGTATGAGATGGAGATGTTGTTTATCGGGCTGCGAGATCAGTTTGAGGGTTCTGGCGTGAGAGATCCTACTCAGGGTCTCAACTTGGGAGCTGTTTTCGCTCAACATTTATGTGACCTGCAGTTGAAGCCATTTGATGGTGTTCGTACTGAGACAGTGGGGAGCCTGCTTACTCCCATCTTTATGCACTGCGGGATTCCTCTAGAGGGCATAGAGTGTGACACAGCCAAGGACTTCCTTGATTTCAGCCACTTACAGAGCGCTACCTGGCTCAAGGAGGGGCGCATTTGGGTTTACCACCATCCGATCTCTGGGAAGTGTGGATTGGAGCTTCCTGCTCCTGGATTGACAAAGATTGATACACTGGAGGTCCTGAGATTCAAGCCTCCTGAGACCGCGCAGCGTGGGGTCCCTTCTATGGCTCATCCGCTGGGAGAGCCTTCCACACGAGCTTCGTCCTCTTCTGCCCCTGCGCCTGCTGCTGCCCCTGCTGACGATATTGGACCTTTCCCAGAGCCCACGATTCCTTTGGGAGACATGTCTGTGGCTGAGTGGAGAGAGCGCAATGATGGGATACTGAAGACCATTTGCAGGATACAGCCACATGTCCATCAGCCCGTCCCTGCTACTCGACGTCGACAACGTTCTCCTGTGGCAGCCAGTGACACTGAGCGCTATGGTGGGATAGATGATGATGAGAGCGAGAGTGCGTAGCTGTCATCTCTAGACATTCGGTTCTGTACTCCGATTTTCTTTTTTCTTTTTCTTTTGCACTTTTTCCTTTGATTTTTAGTATGCTACTATGTTTGGATGGTTATGTTTGATTAGATACACTTGTTGCTATGATTTTACTCTGTTTTTAGTATTTTCAGCTTGCAGGAACGAAAACTTGGTTTTACCAATGGACTAACCTGCTAACTTGCTGACTGATCCGATATACGCAGTGCGTCGATCGACACACCACTGTGTCGATCGTCACAACACGATCGAAATCGCATTGCAGCGATCATTGCGGTCCTGAGCAACGATCGATCATACACGAAATATCGCCTAGCAACGGTCGATGCACCTAGTGCAACGATCGATGCCTGAGCGACAGAGGTAAAACCCGACAGAACTTAACCATTCCTTAAACAAATCTTTATTTCTTTTTGCCAATCCTTCGCTTGACACTACTGGGGACAGTGTGTTTTAAGTGTGGGGGAGATTCTACTAACTTCTTTCTTTTTGTTTTCTTAGAGTCAGTTAAATTTTTAAAAAATTTGTTTTATTGAGTCAAAACTTTTAAGTAAGAAACAATGATTTTTTGAGAAGATTAGCAGCACTTGCAGGAACTTAAGTAACCATTGGGATGAAACTGCAGATTATCTCTGACTATTAGAAAACCCAGACATGGATCAACCTACTGAGAACACCCACATTACTTCAGGTATCAGAGGATCCTTTTACTGACTTCACCTTAATACTGACTTAGATTTATCACCTAAGGGCTTGATATACTTTGTGTCGGATTCCCTTGTTAGTTCTGACACAGCCTGTAAACTTGTCCTATTTAGTTCCATTCTCCCCTTCCATAAAAAAAAAAAGATAATAAACTGAGAATGAGTTAGTAACTCCGAAGTGGTCATGGGATTGGTAGCTACAACTTTCATATCCTGTGCATCCATGGAATGTGTCCAAAGTACACCCCTTAACGGGAAGAGCACTGATAAAAAAAATAAAATGATACCCAATGGGGAAAAATCAGAATGCTAAGGAAGGGAAAAGAGAAGAAAGAGACTAGAGAAAGATAGTATGGTGGTCTAGAACTGATAAGGTAAGGGTCCATGTGCCTTTGATCGATACTCCTTAGGTGAGACCGCACTTAAATACCTGCAGAAGTCAGTAGGGAGAATTTGAATGCGTGAATGTGATTGTGGAGTTTACTTAGGACAGTTGCTAAGTGTGGGGGAAGTATATGTTGGTTTTGATGTCTGCAGGTTGATTCTTTCATGTGGTTTACTAAGGGGAATCTGAGTGTTGTTGCTTCTAGGATGAAAAGAGTTTCTGAAGAGTTTTCAAACCTCTTCACTACATTCTAGTTCTCTGTTTTGCTTGAGGGCAAGCAAAGGCTAAGTGTGGGGGAGTTGATATATCATGGTTTTTACCGGTTTTACGCCACAATATAATTGTGTTTTAGAGTCCTTTTGTGTTCTTTTAGAGTCTTTTACAGGTTTAATCAGGTTTGGAGCAGAATTGAATATATTGTAGCATTTTGGGATTTTTGGAGTGTTTGGCCGAGAGATTGAGCTCACTGTCCGATTTTGAGATCATGCATCGATCGACACACCTTTGGTGTCGATCGACACACTAGCGAGATGGGCCGACGCGGCGGTTTAATGAAGATTGAAGATTTTGCACTTTGGCCCAGAAGTTTCCAGTATTGACAAAGAAGCCCCAGCCGAGATTAAGCCTATATAATTAGGATTTTGGTGTTTATTTTAGATACGCTTTCATACTTAGAGCTAAGAGATTTTTAGAGCTTTTGGGGCTGATCTAATCCTGTACTTCATCTATTTTGGAGAAGATTTCGAACCCCTTTATCTATTTAATTTCTTATATGCAATCTATTAATTCTATAATTTCTGTTTCATTAATCATGTCTGAGTAGATTCATAGTTAGGTTTAGGGTTTCTCATTAAGGATTTCATGACTTGCTAGACTTGTTTAATTCAGTTAAGAATTCACATGAATAGAATGTTCTTCGATCTAAATTGAGTTTAATGCTAGTTCTAACCTGATCAATTAGAATCTAGATCTTAGGTTGCTAAATACGACACGAGAGTGTGGTTTAGAATCTGAACTATTTAGGTTGAGCAATTTAACTTCTCGCAAAGGAATTTGGTTTAGTTTAATTGTGAACATATCGAACTTGAAATTAGTGCTGGTTTAATCTGTTAGTAATTGCAAAGGAATTTGGATTACTGCACTTAGACTTAGATAATTCTCGCAAAGAGACTTGGTTAATTCTATATCCGTGATTTGAGTTCTAGAATTGTGCTTAATTAGATCCTGACTGATTGATTTGTCTGCTTGTCTGATTTCCTGAGGACACCCTAGACTTAGCGCCTTTAATTGACTGCTTTCGCCACCGATAATCTGCTACTTGTTTACTTTCTTGCTTTTCTAATTAGTTTACTACAAATTGCTTTCTTCTTAGTTTAAATTCCTATTGTTCTTTATCTATCGAGACCAGAGTCTCTGTGGATTCGATACCCTATATACTACAATCACTTAACTGTGCACTTGCAGTAGAATAGGATTAAAACCTGACCCTATCAATCATGCAACGACTTCTCAATTGCATTTACAGAACCACTCTCGGGAGCTGTTCATACGGCCATATCAGGTTTTAACTATTTATTAAATTAATATTTATGTGCTATTACTTGTTAGTGATCTAAATTTATTTTAATTTATCAGATATCACACTATTTTCCGAGATATATCTATGAAAATATTAAAGAACGACGATGTTACCATATTGAAATGAAATATTGCAGTGAGGCTTTGCAATCTCGAAAAAATCGTTCAACCGACGTTCTTTGATGTGATGGAAAATTTACATGTGCGTCTTCCAGATGAAGCTTCTTTAGGCGATCCGGTCCAATGTAGGTGGATGTATATTTTAAACAGTACATGTGTCACTTGAAGAAAAAGGTTAAAAACAAAACCAAAATCGGAGGATCGATAGTAGCTCAGTGTGTGAGCGAAGACATTTCATACGTGACAATCAATTATGTTGCACCCTCAGAAGTTTTAGACTCTGAAGAAGATGTCAAGGAAATTTGATTCACCAACAATCATTCCGATGTTCTGATCATGTTTCAGCAAGTGGGGAAATCAGTGGCAAATCAATAAATGCATGATTAAACGATGAAGATTATAATGTGCTTTAGAAATTTTTACTACTCAATTGTGAAACTTTTGAACCATACGAGAGGTAAATCCAATTTTTAATAATGATTAATATGCTTGTGTGTATTAATTTAACAATTACTGTTTTTATAGGGTGTTTGAAGAACATATGACTACAAATAACCCATACATAAGTTTCGAAGCAATGACGAGAGCAAAATATAAACATTTTGCTACATGGTGTAAAAACTATGTAAGTACAAAAATTTAAATACACTTATTTTTTTTTATAAATATGTTATCTCATTTTATATAAATAAGCAGATCAATCAAGCCAGAAAATCATACGAATTTCTATTGTGAATATTAGAATTTTTACAAGGTACGATGCATCAATTCACGTCATGGCCCATGTTTTATTCGAAGGGATTTCATTGTCATACACAAAACCATGGAAAAAACAAGAAGACAATGAACTATGGTGTTTCGGTTCATGATTTTCAAGTGTCAATAGTTCAACAACAGTCGAGGAATACGAAGACATCTATCATGTATTGTTGATGTTTGCCCGCAAATGCATTACGATAAGTACTATCATTTTATATTTACAGAACAATATGATCAAGTATGTTATATTCCGTACCCGCGATTACGACCAACGAGAGAATAATGGTGGGCAACAACAAAGGTAATACTGAGAGGATTTTGTGAAACTCGAGAAGTTTCTCAAATTGCAATGAAAAACGACTTTCTCGACCATGAGATACATCCAACCCAAATCAAGTGTTATTGGTTCTAAGATTTTGAAATCCATATATAAATGCAGTGTTATTGGTTCTATGATTTTGAAATCTATATTTAAATCTAGTGTTATTGGTTTTATGATTTTAAAATAGATTTTAAAATCATGTGTCATTCAATAGCAAGAATTTGTGTAAGGATTTGATTTGTAATTGGATTTTGTAGATTTAGAAGTGTTTCAAAGATCAAATTTCAAATAAACAAATATTGAGTTAAAATCTAGTATTTGGTTGGATTTTTAATCACCTATATAAATTGTTATATGCATACGCATGTATGTTATTATGGTTGTAGTTGTCGGTCATTATGGCTGAATTAGACATCTACACTCTTTAAAAAGTTTACTACGTAATAGCTTTAGGAACATGACAAAGTCAAAACAATTAATTTTCATTTTTGGTTTGGTCTTAAAAAACGTCCAAAATCAGTGTAACAAGCAGCTATTCAAGTTAATAAAAACGTTTGTAATTTATTAAATAAAACCCAAAAATATTAAATCATAGAAATAAATAAAACTCTAACATAAAAATAATAGCTAACTCAAAGTTTTGTAATATTATGCTTAATCCAACCATAACGTTCATTAGTGGTCATACTAATGAATACATCTCTCATCCCTAATTAATGAATCATTTTGATTGCGTCATATCGAATAGGTTAGAAACTTCTTTGATAGCATCCCATAAATTATTCTTCTTTTTGTCTGCTTCTCTTTGTTCAGCCTCTTGTTTTTGTCTTGCTTCTATTCCTTCTATTAGGTTGAAGAGTTTTATGAGTGATTGTTGTCAAAGCGTTCATCTCGTTACAAGCTTCTTCTGCACTTTCATTTTAAATAACTGGATCATCGACAATGTTAAGATGATTAGTTTTTCGTCTTTTTAAAGGGAGTTTTTCCAAAGTGTCCTTTGAACTGCTGCAAATAAAGATGATTGGTTTTCATAATTCTCATGGACAGAAAACTCTTCACCACAATTGTTTGTGCCTTTTCTGTTTCTGCAGTTCCAATTGTTCGAGTTTCAGTAGTATCACCTAGTCCAATTGCACAACCACCCGTCGCTACATTCATTTCAAATATCAATTTGAGATCATCAAATTCTTCAAAAGTCTCATCTCGATTTTTTTTAATACTCGGATGTGTCTAAAATAAACTAAATAAAAAATTAGTATGATGACAAATTTGTGATGATATAGTTTTGTGAAATAAATTTACCTTTATGTATTCATTCCACACCTCATCTGGAGCCACAAACTGTTACCTGGTTGAATCCCATCCAAACCCAGAACTGAAGCGAAGAAGTTCAGCACCACTCATATATTTTGCTTTCAAAATCTTCATTCTGTTTGTGTAATGTTGATAAGTTTTGGTGCAACCATGTATTTTATTGAGAGCAGGTAGTATTCGTCTCTCCAATGTGAACTTGCTGAATATACCACTACTATCACACAAACCAGAGGCAAGACCATCTAAGAGTAAATTTATCAAAGTTATGCTTTTTTGGGTCATGGAACCTTTGTTACGGCCATAAGGAACCTTCCCGCGGTGCATAGGATTGGTTTTTCGGGTCAGTTTTTTTTCACCCGTTTCCTCCACCACACCTCCTTACTGTCCATATGAGGGGTTTTGGTCGTGGTAGTTTCAAAAAAACTCGACCCGATTCTTCCCGGGCCATGAACACTTGGTTTTTCATGCACCGCAACAGTCCCACGGTGCATAGGATCAGTCCACGATCAGTTTATCCTATCCCGTCAGTTTTTTTTCACCCGTTTCCTCCACCACACCTCCTTACTGTCCATATGAGGGGTTTTGGTCGTGGTAGTTTCAAAAAAACTCGACCCGATTCTTCCCGGGCCATGAACACTTGGTTTTTCATGCACCACGACTGTCCCACGGTGCATAGGATCAGTCCAAGATCAAAACCCATACCTAATATATGAACCTTTTCCTCGATCTTGTGGTGGTTGATGTGATTCTTTCTGTGATTCTTCCATTGATGCTTTATGTTTTAGAGTTTATGTGTTTATGTGTTTTGTAAAAAATTTCTTCATGTGAAATATAGATTATATAGAAATTATGACACACACGTTATAAAAAATGGAAGATTGGTTAAGAGATTATAAAAAATGAAAAATTATAAAAATAGCTTTTTTATTGATCATATATAATTGTCTAATTTACTTATATATTATTTCTCTTGTTTACTTATGTTTCTAAAACGTAAGAAGAAAAAAAGTAATATTTACTTTTTTTTTCTTGTTCATTTATGTTTTTTTTTTTAAAACGTAAAAGCAAAAAAGTAATCTTTACTTTTTTTGTACTTATGTTTTTTCTTCTTATTTTTAAAACCTAAAACAAAAAGTAATCTTAATTCTTTTTTTTTATTTACTTATGTTTTCCTTTTTCTTTTACGTTTAAACGTAAAAGCAACAAAAAGTTATATGTATATATTTTATACAAACGTAAATTTACATAAGATAATACTTACTTTTTTTAACTTTACTTTTTACATAAAACCAAAAACGAAAATTTGCATAAATTAATACTTACTTTTTATGAAAACCGATAAAACGTAAAACAAAAAAAAATCTTTACTTTACTTATTTTGTATAACAATTGTTGCAAACTAGTAAATTTACATATAATAATAAAACTTGTATGTATATATATCCTACGTCTCTTCTTCTAGTTATATATCATACATCTTTTTTTCTAGTTTTTGGTTTTTCTACTCATCTCAACTAAAGTATCTAGTGAGTATCTTTATTTTAGTACTTCAACAAATTTTAAAATTCCATAAGGTCGCTTTAATGTGACATTAGTATTTTTATTTTATTTTTAATAATGTAACATTAGTGCTTGTTTTGATGGGTTAAGCTCTTTTTTTTTGTTATAGGTATTATCAAACATGGATCCAACATTTTCCAGAGAAGAAGAAAACTTAGAAGAAAGAGAGAGAGAGATATGTCGCATGAAGATGATGAACTAGATGACCATATTACTTTATTGGTGCTCTTAATTTTCTGTTAGATGATGTGTTTGAAGAAACGACTACAACGAGAAATTCAATTTCAAATTGAACGTCCCATTCGACGTGTAATCACAAGAGTTGGTCAAGACTATATAGAAACTGTGTTAAAGGAAGATCCTCTTCATTTTCGAGAGTTATACCAGATGCATCCAAATATTTTTTGAAGTTATGAAACCTCATCCGAGAGAAGAAAAGTTTAAATGGTACAAGATATATTAGCCTTGAAGAAATGGTTGCATCCTTCCTCCTAGTAGTTGGCCAAAATTCGAGGTATTGTTATCATGGCTACGGCTGGACCTGCAATACATCAAAAGATTAGAGAAAATACAAGATTTTATCCTTATTTTAAGGTACATCATATTTATTTTATTTTTAGTTCACATTTTAAATATTTTGTCAAAAAATTTTAATTGTATATTTAGGATTGTGTCGGAGCTATCCATGATACACATATTTTTGCAGTGGTACAAAAAAAAGATGCAGCTCCTTTCCGCAATAGAAAAGGTGATATATCGCAAAATGTATTGGCTGCATGTAATTTTGATTTTGAGTTCATATACTTAATTAGTGCTTGTAATCTGCTCATGATTCAAAAATATTAAATGATGCTATAACAAGGAACAATAATCGACTACCAGTTCCAGAAGGTACATATATATATATATATATTTATATATTTGTAAATTATTGATTATTTGACTAGTTAAGTAACTATTTTATTATTTAATTTCAAGAAAATTTTATCTAGTTGACTGTGGTTTTACAAATCGTCGGAATTTTTTAGCTCCATATCGTGGCGCTTGATACCATCTTGATGTGTTGTGTTTTTGAGTGTTTTTAGGCATGATTAAGAGTGCGATTTAGCTTTAGGAAAAGTATTTAGACAACATTATTGTGTCTTAGCTTTAGGATAGTGCATTTAGGCATCATTAGGTTTGGTTTGCTTTGTTTCTTTCTTTTTGTAGGTGGTGGATGAACCAAAGAAGCACCAAGGGACAATGGAGGAGGTAGGGACCAAAAGAGCACCCAAACAAGGTGGAAAAACAGCTAAGGGTCGAGGAAGGAGCTCACAGCGGGGCGCCTTAGCGGCCTACCCAGGCCGCTATGAAGAATTTGTGAAAGCCCCATTTCTCCAGCGGCCAACCTAGGCCGCTGTGACCTCACAGCGGGGTGTTATAGCGGCCTACCCAGGCCACTATGAAGAATCTGCGGAAGTCCCATTTCTCCAGCGGCCTGTGCAGCGACCAACCTATGCCACTGTGACCTCACAGCGGGGTGCCATAGCGGCCTACCCAGGCTGCTGTGAACCCACTTTTTTCCGCATGCCACTTTTTATTTATGCTTTCGGATTGTAGACCACCCCATGTGTTTGTGGTCGACCATTGCACGTTTTTATGATCTATTTAAGGGCTCTTAGTGTGTATGAAGAGCCATATCACTTCTTGTAAACAATTACTTCAAACAATTTAGTTTTCTTGATCTTTTATGCAATTTGAGTTGTGTTCTTGAGTTATTCTTTGAGTTCTTCTAATTTATCTTGTTAAATCATGTCTTGTTTGGTTATTTCTATGGCTAGTGAGTAGTCTCCTTTAAGTTTCTGGGTTTGAGTTGAGGTAAGGATGATCTAGAAATGGTTTAGGTTGTTTAAAACTTGGGAATATTGGTTTCTTACTTGTTAGAAGTTCTTAATGCTAGGATTGAAATGGCCAATCAACTCCTTGATCTTAAATGTTGCTAGCACCGAGAGGTGTAGTTTATGTTTGAATCTCTATCAAGTGCTTTACATTCTTAACCAATGAGAATTGATGTTTAAGGTGTTTAGTGGTAGTAAGAACTTGATCTTATTGCATATCTATCTTGAAATTGCTAACGAGAGTTGATGTTAATGCTTGATAGGTGTAGGGTTATTATCACGAAAGTGGAGTAACTTGAATCGTTGTTCTTAGCCTAAGAAATCACCCATTGTTTGCTAAATGCTTCTGAACTAAATAATGATCGCCCAAACCGAAAACTCAACCCAAGGAACTTAGCTTTTAATCAATTGTTTTTCAATCAAATTATTGCTCTGTTTATGTTATGTTTTTGCTCTGTTTTAAACTCACCATTGTTACCATTATCAAGTTTAATCATGTTTGGAATTTGGTTCTATTGTTAGTCTTTAGATATAAAAACCACAAACTTATTTGGTTGCACTTAGATTGAGAAAACACTTGCATTCTTAGTGCGTTTAATCACCCGAGTGGATTGACACCTCAAAACTGTAACGACTAGGTTGTAAACTTGGAACTGAAGTAAGTGAAGAGGAACTGATTTTTATCTTAGCAAGTTTGGCGCCGTTGCCATCTTGGGTGTTAATTAAGCCATTAGGATTTGGTGTTTGCTTGAGACTAAGTCTTTTGGTTACAGTGATACTAACCTTCTCTACTTTGTTTCTCTTTGCAGGTGAATGAACTTAAGGAGCAGGGGACCAACAAACCTTGTACCACGAGTTGAAGATATCAAAGTATTCGAAAGAGAGATTTCAAGGAAAAGAAGAAAAGAACAAAGGTTGACAGGAGAACAAATCAAAATGGCCGACCAGGGACACCAACAACATGGAGGTGAAACAAACAATGAAGGACGAAGACCGCAACATCAACAAAGGGTGACTAGAGCCATTGGTGCCTATGACGAACCTAGCATCAACGACTACAATTCTGGAATCATTCCACCGGCAGTGGAAAACAACAACTATGAAATAAAGGCAAGCATCATCAACATGGTGGAAAAAAAAAATTCCATGGCCTACCTATGGAGGATCCACTAGACCACCTTCACAACTTCGACAGAGCTTGTAGAACAGTCCGCTTCAACGGGATTTCTGAAGATGCAATGAAGCTCATACTGTTTCCTTTCTCACTTGGTGATAAAGCCCATCTATGGGAGAAGAACCTTCCACCAAACTCAATCACTTCTTGTGATGAATGCAAGAGAATATTTCTATCCAAATTCTTCTCCAAATTAAGAACCGCAAAGTTGAGGAATGACGTTTTAAGCTTCAAACAAAAAACAACATAAAACTTTGGAGAAGCTTGGGAACGATTCAAGAGCTACACCAACCAATGCCCTCACCACGGTTTCACCAAGGAGAGTCTTCTCAGCACCTTATATCGGGGCATACTGCCAAAGTACAGGATGATGCTAGACACTGCTAGCAACTGCAACTTCCTGCAAAAAGATGAACGTGAAGCCATGCAGCTGGTGGAAAACTTGGCAGTCAGTGACACCAACTATGGGGAAGAATATGACCGCACATACCGGGAAGGTGGAGATCGAGATGACCAAAGAAGGGATATCAAAGCCCTCAATGAGAAACTGGACAAGTTGCTTAAAGCAAACCAAAGAAATGTTAGCTTTGTGGGAGACTTTGATTAGCTCCAAGGGTACATGGAAGATGATGCTGAGATGTGTTTTGATGGACAGGCTGAGATGAATTATATTGGAGGACAAGGCTACAACAAAGGATTCAACCAGAACGATAGGAACCATCACAACTTCTCATACCGGAGTAACAATGTGGAGAACCCACAAGATCAGTCTTACCCTCCATTCAAGCAACAAATCCAAACAACACTTCAAGGAAACTTCCAAACAAAACCGGCTTTCAACAACAATGGAAACTTCCAGCAAAGGCAACCTTACAACAACCAAAACAACTTCCAACCACGCCAACAGTACAACAACAACCAAGGAAACTATCAAGGAAACCAACAATTTCAGGGACAAGGAAGTTCAAACAACTATCAAAAAGCAGATGATCATGCACAACTGATGAGGCAGTTTATGGAGACTACCAACAAGGCTATAATGGACATGACAGAAAAATTTGACAGCCTAGCATCAGAATTTGCAACCATCAAGCAGCAATCCAACAAAGCCGGACCTTCTTCAAACAGACCACCAGGATTCTTACCAGGAAAACCGGAACCAAACCCAAAGGAGTACATCAATGCCATAACACTAAGAAGTGGAAGAGAGCTACCGTCAAAAGAGCTCATTGTGGACAATGAGAATCAAGGTGGGGGGATGGATTTTGAACTCGAAGGAGAAAAGGAACCCATTGGGAAAGAGATGCATGATAAAAAGAAGTCAAAGATATCAAAGGGAAAGGCAAAATGTATGAAGAAACAAAGGAGAAAGCAAAAACCGGTTCAGCCTCTACATCCAAGGAGAAAGTCTTTGTGCCACCAGCCTATGAACCCAAACTTCTCTTTCCTGGAAGGTTTAAGAAGCAGCTCTCAGAGATGTATAGATCACTCTTTGATAAACAAATGGAGAAAATTCAACTCACAATGCCTTTGATGGACGCATTTATGCTAGTGCCGCAATACATCAAATTTCTCAAGGATGCAGTCAAGGAGAGAACGAAGGAGATGGAAGGCATGGTTGTCCTAACCCACGAGTGTAGTGCTATCATTCAGCGAATGAACACTCCAAAGAAGCTAGAGGATCCAGGAAGCTTCAACTTACCATGCGCTTTGGGACCTCTCTCTTTTGATCGATGCCTTTGTGACCTTGGAGAAAGTGTAAGCTTGATGCCACTTTCCATAGCCAAGAAGCTTGGTTTCACACGCTACAAGCAGTGTAGGATATCTTTTGTGTTGGCTGACAGGTCAGTAAGACTTCCTGTAGGTATGCTTGAAGACATTCCAGTCATGGTCGGGAATTACGAGATACCGACAGATTTTGTGGTTCTGGAGATGGATGAGGAACCAAAAGACCCCCTGATTTTTGGGAGACCTTTCTTCGCTACTGCTGGAGCCATCATTGATGTGAAGAAAGGAAAGATTGACTTGCACTTGGGAAAGAACCACATCCTGAAAATTGACATCAACGAAGTCATGAAGAAACCAATAATTCAAGGGCAAGCGTTTTGGATTGAGACGTTGGATGCTCTAGCTGATGAGTACTTGGAAGAGCTTGCTATGGAGGACGCCCTGGAGACAGTATTGACCACCAAGGAGAGCATGATTGAGCTGGTAGACAAGGAAGTGCAGGAGTATGCAAAACTTCTTGACTCTCGCAAAGTGATGGAAGAGGACAACCAGTTTTTGGAGCTACCCCAGAAAGTCCACGACATCAAATCTGTGGAGGGAGATAAAGAGACCAATCCAACCACCACAACTGATCCTAGCCAAGATGATGATTGGAGTGAACTGAAGGCACCCAAAGTAGAACTCAAGCAACTCCCGGATGGGCTCAGGTACGCTTTCTTAGGACCTAACTCATCATACCCTGTCATTGTGAGTGAGAACCTTGATGAAAATGAATTGAATTTGCTCCTAAATGAACTAAGGAAATATAGGAGAGCCATAGGGTACTCACTAGATGATATAAAAGGACTGTCACCTACACTTTGCACCCATCGAATCCACTTAGAAGATGAAATTATGACTTCAATTGAACACCAAAGAAGACTAAACCCGAATCTGAAAGAAGTCGTTAAAAAAGAAATTCTGAAACTCTTGAATGCTGGCATAATCTTTCCTATTTCAGATAGCACATGGGTATCACCTGTTCATGTAGTTCCTAAGAAGGGAGGAATAACTGTAGTTAAAAATGAGAAAAACGAACTAATCCCTACAAGAACTATAACTGGACATAGAATGTGCATTGTCTATAGGAAGTTGAACTCAGCCACCAGAAAGGACCATTTTCCTCTCCCATTCATTGACCAAATGCTTGAAAGACTTGCAAACCATCCATTCTATTGCTTCCTTGATGGGTACAGTGGGTTCTTCCAAATACCCATTCACCCTAATGACCAGGAAAATACGACATTTACATGTCCCTATGGCACCTTTGCATATCGAAGGATGCCATTCGGTTTATGTAATGCTCCAGCAACATTCCAAAGGTGCATGATGTCGATCTTTTCCGACCTGATTGAAGAAATGGTAGAAGTTTTTATGGATGATTTCTCTGTATATGGTTCTTCGTTTGCTGCTTGTTTGTCTAACTTGTGCAGGGTACTTCAACGTTGCGAGGAGAAAAACTTAGTGCTGAATTGGGAGAAGTGTCACTTTATGGTGAAGGAAGGAATAGTTCTTGGGCACAAAATCTCAGAGAAAGGAATTGAAGTGGACAAGGCCAAGATAGATGTAATGATGGGGTTACAACCGCCAAACTCAGTCAAGGGGATCAGAAGTTTCTTAGGCCACGCTGGTTTCTACCGACGGTTTATCAAGGACTTTTCAAAGATCGCAAGGCCTTTAACAAGGCTGCTGTGCAAGGAAACAGAGTTCATTTTCGATGAAGAGTGCCTAGAAGCGTTCAATAAAATCAAGAGTGCACTTGTGAGTGCACCGATAGTGCAAGCTCCAGACTGGGACCTCCCCTTTGAGATCATGTGTGACGCGAGTGACTATGCAGTTGGAGCAGTTTTGGGCCAGAGGAAGGACAAGAAGCTCCATGTGATCTACTACGCAAGCAGAACTTTGGATGACGCTCAAGTCAGATATGCAACTACGGAGAAGGAGCTCTTGGCGGTAGTATTTTCGTTCGACAAATTTAGATCATACTTGGTGGGTTCGAAAGTGGTTGTATACACAGACCATGCGGCTTTAAGGCACTTGATAGCCAAGAAGGAGGCTAAACCGCGACTGTTGAGGTGGATACTCCTACTACAGGAATTTGATCTTGAGATACAAGACAAGAAGGGCATTGAGAATGGAGTAGCTGATTACTTGTCAAGGCTGAGGATTGACCAGCAAATAACGATAGATGACTCTCTACCGGAAGAACAACTTCTCATGATCCAGAGCTTGAAAGAGGGATATAACATGGCCTTGAAGATGGAGGAAGTGAAAGGCTTAAAAGAAGAGCGGTTGCCTTGGTATGCAGATTTCGTCAATTACCTAGCATGTGGTAAGGAACCCCCAAATCTCAGCAGCTATCAAAAGAAGAAGTTCTACAGGGATGTTACTCGCTACTATTGGGATGAGCCATACCTATATAAGAGATGCTCAGATGGTCTCTACAGGAAATGCGTACCAGAAGAAGAAGTGGAAGGGATCTTGTTGATAGGTCAAGAGTTAATCCCTATACTAAACTGCAAGTGCACAGCAATATCAATGTAGTATATAGGGTATCGAAATCCACAGAGACTCCGGTGTTCAATAGCTCAAGAACAGGAATTTAACTAGGAAGAAAGCAATGTAATTGAATTAAAAGCAATGCAAGAAAGTAAGCAGATAGCAAAGATTGTTGGTTGTGAAAGCAAGTTATTAAGAGCGCTAGGTCTAGGGCGTTCTCAGGAAATCAGACAAGCAGACAGTTCATTCAGCAAGGATCTAATTAAGCACAGTTCTAGAACTCAAAACACAGATATAGAATTAACCAAATTCCTTTGCGATAATTCTCTAAGTCTAAGTGCAGCAAACCAAACTTTCATTTGCGAGAACTAACAGATTAAACCAGCTTTAATTCCAAGTTTGATATGTTCACAATTATCCTAAACCAAACTTCCGTTTGCGAAAAGTTTAATTGCCCAATTTAATTAGTTCAGATTCCTAAACCCCACTTCCGTGACGTATTTAGCAACCTAAGATCTAGATTCTAATTGATCAGGTTAGAACTAGCTTTACGCACAATTAAATTGAAGAACAGATATAGTTTGAATCCTTAACTGAAATTGAACAAGTCTAGCAGGTCATGAAATCCTATGTGAGAAACCCTAAACCTAACAAGGAATCTACTCAGACATGATTGATGAAAACATAATCATAGAAATAATAGATTGCATAAAAGATAAAAGATTAAAGGGGTTCAAAATCTTCTCCAAATACAGATGATGTAACAGGTTCATATCAGCCCCAAAAGCTCTAAAAATCCTCTGCTCTTAATTATGAAAGCGTCTCTAATAAAAACAGCTAAAACTTAATTATATAGGTATAATCTCGGCCAGGGGCTTCTTTGTAAATATCAGGAACTTCTGGATCAAAGTGCAATATCTTGATTCTTCTAAACCGCCGAGTTTTGGCCCATCTCGCTGGTGCATCGATCGATGCTAGGCATGCAACGATCGACACCTTTCTCTGTTTCGGACAGTGAACTCTATCTCTCGGCCAAACACTCCAAAAATCTCCAAAATGCTCCATTATCTCCAATTTAGCTCCAAACCTGATTATACCTGTAAAAGACTCTAAAAGAACACAAAAGACACTAAAAACACAACTATATCATGGCATAAAACCAGTAAAAACCATGATATATCAACTCCCCCACACTTAGCCTTTGCTTGCCCTCAAGCAAAACACAGAACTAAAGCTTGGTGAAGAGGTTTGAAAACTCTTCAGAAACTCATTTCATCCTAGAAGCTACAATACTCAGATTCCCCTTAGTAAACCACTGAAAGAATCAATCACAGGATATCAAGACCAACATGTACTTCCCCCACACTTAGCAACTGTCTTAGGTAAACTCCACAATCACATTCAAGCATTCAAATTCTCCCTACTGACTTCTGCAAGTATTTAAGTGCGGTCTCACCTAAGGAGTATCGATCAAAGGGCACATGGATTCTTACCTTATCAGCTCTAGACCACCATACTATCTTTCTCTAGTCCCTTTCTTCTCTTTCCCTTCTTTAACAACTGATTTTTCCCCATTGGGTATCATTTTATTTTATTTTATCAGTGTTCTTCCCGTTATGGGGTGTACTTTGGACACATTCCATGGATCACATGAGAGAAAATAGTGTTTGCTACCATTCCCATGACCACTTCGGAGTTACTAAATAGGATAGGTTGACAGGCTGTGTCAGAACTAACAAGGGAATCCGACACAAAGTATACCAAGCCCTTAGGTGAGAAATCTAAGTCAGTATTAAATTGAAGTCAGTAAAAGGATCCTCTGATACCTGAAGTGATGTGGGTGTTCCCAGTAGGTTGATCTGTGATGGGGTTTTCTAATAGTCAGAGATAGATCCTGCAACTTCATCCCAATGGTTACTTAAGTTCCTGCAAGTCTTGTAAATCTTCTCAGAAAATCATAGTTTCTTACTTAAACAATTTTGACTCAATAAAACAAATTTTTTTGAAAAACGGACTGACTCTTAAGAAAACAGAAAACAAAAGTCAGTAGCACCTCCCCCACACTTAAGACACACTGTCCCCAGTAGTGTCCAGTGAAGGATCGGTAAAAAGAAAATAAAAAAAAATTGAAAAGATGAAATTATGTCTGTCGGGTTACCTCTGTCGCTCAGGCATCGATCCTTGCACTAAGTGCATCGACCGT
Organism: Orychophragmus violaceus; assembly: GCA_030180135.1. Lineage (NCBI taxonomy): Eukaryota > Viridiplantae > Streptophyta > Magnoliopsida > Brassicales > Brassicaceae > Orychophragmus > Orychophragmus violaceus. The sequence continues at coordinate 51,022,524 of CM058233.1, read as the reverse complement.
TACTTGGCAATTTTCGTGTATGATCGATCGTTGCTCAGGACCGCAACGATCGCTGCAATGCGATTCCTTTCGTGTTGCGACGATCGACACAGAAGTGAGTCGATCGTTGCACTGGGATTTTGTCCGAGACCTGCAAACATAACTGCACCAAAAACAAAACAAACGTAAAATCCTAACAAAAACACCAAAAATTAAGTAGAAAAACACCAGTACCTAATGGTGGGTTGCCTCCCACCCAGCGCTTGTTTAAGGTCAATAGCTTGACCGGACGGATGGGAATTTTCAGGTACCAGGAGGTCCTGACAGAGACTTTTTATGTCTCTGTTCAAGTCTCCTCATCCAGGGTGGCGTATAAGCATTCGGATCATGGGATCTCCTAAGGAAGAAACCAACAGAATCAGGGCGGGAGCGAAGCTTAGGTGGGGTAGGATGTTGTCCTGCATTCAAAGTAATGTGGTTAGGATGTTTAAGCTTAGATGATTTGTGCCTAACCTTTGGTGGAAATAAGATGTCTGGAGCTTTCTGCTTATGAGCAGTTGCAGGCGCTAAAGATGTCAGAGCAGGTTCAAGAGGAACCGCCATCTTCTTCTCTCCAATCTCAGCTTCTAATTCTGTATCAATGCGGAAACTCTGTCCATCAATGGTGGGTTTCTTCAATTTATCCATCTTAAACTGCAAAGGCTCATCTCCCAGGTGGAGATCAATCAATCCATGGCGTACATCAATCACAGCCCCAGCAGTGGCTAAAAAGGATCTACCAAGCAGTAGAGGATCATCAGGCTCAATCTCATACTTCAGTACCATAAAGTCCGTTGGAATAAAGTAATTTCCAACTCTAAGAGGGATGTTCTCAAGAATTCCTTCTGGATGTCTTCTTGATCGATCAGCTAGGACTAAAGAGATCCTAGTAGGCTGGAAGTTCAGTAGTCCCAATCTCACAGCCACATAGTACGGCATGAGATTTATACTTGAGCCGAGATCACATAATGCCCTCTTAAATCTGTCTCTATAGATAGAGCAGTCTATCATAAAACCTCCTGGATCCTTTAGCTTCTCAGGAACCCTACCATTTACAACATCATCACATACTTCTGAGATCATCAAGCATCCTTCTTCTTCAGTCATGTTGCTAGAGAGGATGTCTGTAACACATGTCTTCATCATGGGATTGGTCTTAGTGGCATCAATCAATGGAGTGTCAGTTAGCTTTCTCTCATTATCTCCATGCATTTTTCCAACTTAATCTCTTGCTTGGACTTCCTAGGGAAAGGAATCTTCGGTTTGTAGGCTCTTTCTGTATCAGCTTTCGGTTTCTCTGGGAAATTTGGCTGCTCACGCCCATGGTGTCGATCGTTGCTGAAATGGTGACGATCGACATTGACTCTCGCAGGATGTGTCGATCGATGCACATTTGTGTCGATCGATGCAAGGCGAACATTCTGAATTTTTCTCGGATTTTCCAGTTCCAGAACTTCAGTTTCTCGATTCTGCTCAACTTCTTCTTCTGCCGAAGCTGCCTTAACATGCTCTATCTGTATACTGGTTTCCACTTGCGTCATCCTAGCATCCAGATTGTCAACTCTGCTTGTCAAAGATTCCAATTTTCCACTCAGATCCTGATACATGAAGTCCATCTTTCCATTCAGATCTTGCGTCATCTGGTTCTGTCCAAGTAGTAGCTGCTCAAGCATAGACTCAATCTTTGTCTGCTCTTTAGTGGGAGGAACTTGGTGAGGTGAATAGCCATTCGATCTCGGAGCTTGTCTCTGTTGACTTCTAGATGTGTGTTCATGAAAATCAGCTTCATTAATATAATTCACTTCTACAAATTCTCCAGCTACTACCATGTTGTGGATATAATCCACCTTGTCCCTCAAATCAGCTATCTGCAAGCTATCATCTCCGCAACTAGATCTCTGCCTTTCCTTGTCAGCATTCTTGACACTACTGCTAGTCATCAAGTTCTTAATAAGCTCTTTAGCTTCTTCTGGGGTCTTGGTATAGAAGTTTCCATCACTTCCTGTGTCCATAGCTCTCTGATACCAAAAATCCAAACCCCTGAAAAAGGCACTCAGAAGCTGTACCTCAGAGAATCCATGATGTGGACAATCTCTCTGGTACATCTTGAATCTCATCCAAGCTGCTTTAAAAGGCTCTGTAGGCTGCTGTTTGAATGTCAGGATATCATGTCTAAGCTGCTCAGATAACGCATCGTCATAAAAATGTCTAAGGAACTCCTTCTTGACTGCTTCCCAAGTGGTCAAAGATCCTGGTTCTAGCTGTCTCAGCCAGTAAGCTGCATCTCCTTTAAGAGAGAATGGGAAGAGCTTACAGAAAATATAATCAGAAGAAACTCCTTCAGCCGTGATACTGCTAGCCAATTCCTCAAATGTGTCTATGTGATCCATAGGATGCTCGCTTGAAAGACCATGGAACTGATACTGTCCAATCAATGCGTAGTACTCAGGTTTCAGCTTAAACTCAGCTCTGGTGAACGGAGGTGGTCGAATCGCAGACCGATTAGCATAGAATATATCTGGTCTGTTATAATCAGCAAGTGTCTTCTCGTGACCATCCTCTCGTCGATGTTCCGCGCCCACGGCAACATCTGGTGTGATGAGGTTTCCTTCCCCATCCAGTTTCTGACCCTTCGCGTTACATATGTGACCTTCCTGGTCTCGTAGAACTCCGTTCTTGCCGCGAATCAGAATCACAGGCTTCATCAAGAAATACCCAGCTAAATGCTCAAGCTCTCGGCACCACTGGTTTCGCCTTGTGTCGATCGATGCAAGAGAAGCGTCGATCGATGCAGGCTCGATGATGTGACGATCGACACTCAGGACTGTGTCGATCGATGCAGGGCGATCAGGCGTACCTGAAACGCAAGAAAAAGAAAAAGTAGTAAACTAAACCAAAAATAAAAATCCTAGTAAAAACCCTAAGTTCGAAGCTATCGAAGACTCAAAGAGTCCCCGGCAACGGCGCCAAAAACTTGATAGGTCAAGAATTAATCCCTATACTAAACTGCAAGTGCACATCAATATCAATGTAGTATATAGGGTATCGAAATCCACAGAGACTCCGGTGTTCAATAGCTCAAGAACAGGAATTTAACTAGGAAGAAAGCAATGTAATTGAATTAAAAGCAATGCAAGAAAGTAAGCAGATAGCAAAGATTGTTGGTTGTGAAAGCAAGTTATTAAGAGCGCTAGTTCTAGGGCGTTCTCAGGAAATCAGACAAGCAGACAGTTCATTCAGCAAGGATCTAATTAAGCACAGTTCTAGAACTCAAAACACAGATATAGAATTAACCAAATTCCTTTGCGATAATTCTCTAAGTCTAAGTGCAGCAAACCAAACTTTCATTTGCGAGAACTAACAGATTAAACCAGCTTTAATTCCAAGTTTGATATGTTCACAATTATCCTAAACCAAACTTCCGTTTGCGCAAAGTTTAATTGCCCAATTTAATTAGTTCAGATTCCTAAACCCCACTTCCGTGACGTATTTAGCAACCTAAGATCTAGATTCTAATTGATCAGGTTAGAACTAGCTTTACGCACAATTAAATTGAAGAACAGATATAGTTTGAATCCTTAACTGAAATTGAACAAGTCTAGCAGGTCATGAAATCCTATGTGAGAAACCCTAAACCTAACAAGGAATCTACTCAGACATGATTGATGAAAACATAATCATAGAAATAATAGATTGCATAAAAGATAAAAGATTAAAGGGGTTCGAAATCTTCTCCAAATACAGATGATGTAACAGGTTCAGATCAGCCCCAAAAGCTCTAAAAATCCTCTGCTCTTAATTATGAAAGCGTCTCTAATAAAAATAGCTAAAACTTAATTATATAGGTATAATCTCGGCCAGGGGCTTCTTTGTAAATATCAGGAACTTCTGGATCAAAGTGCAATATCTTGATTCTTCTAAACCGCCGAGTTTTGGCCCATCTCGCTGGTGCATCGATCGATGCTAGGCATGCAACGATCGACACCTTTCTCTGTTTCGGACAGTGAACTCTATCTCTCGGCCAAACACTCCAAAAATCTCCAAAATGCTCCATTATCTCCAATTTAGCTCCAAACCTGATTATACCTGTAAAAGACTCTAAAAGAACACAAAAGACACTAAAAACACAACTATATCATGGCATAAAACCAGTAAAAACCATGATATATCACTTGTATCACTACCACGGTTCAGAGTATGGAGGACACTTTGCATCCTTCAAAACTGCTACAAAGGTCTTACACTCAGGTTTTTAGTGGCCCAGCCTGTTCAAGGATGCTCACAACTATGCTTCGAAGTGTGACGCTTGCCAAAGGAAAGGCAACATTGGGAGGAGAAACGAAATGACACAAAATCCCATCTTGGAAGTTGAGGTATTCGACGTGTGGGGGATTGACTTAATGGGACCCTTCCCATCCTCCTATGGGAACCAATACATTCTGGTTGCAGTGGACTATGTGTCCAAATGGGTGGAAGCTATTGCAAGCCCCACCAACGATGCTAAGGTGGTAATTAAGCTGTTCAAGTCTGTCATATTTCCACGGTTTGGCATCCCAAGAGTCGTAATCAGTGATGGAGGCACACACTTCGTCAACAAGGTGTTTGAGAGTCTACTAAAGAAGTATGGGGTGAGACACAAGGTTGCTACGCCTTATCTCCCTCAGACCAGTGGACAAGTTGAAGTGTCTAACCGGCAGATAAAAGCAATCTTGGAAAAGACCGTCGGAAGCTCTAGGAAAGACTGGGCTAAAAAGCTAGATGATTCACTTTGAGCATACAGAACAGCGTTCAAGACACCTCTAGGCACTACCCCATTCAACCTCTTGTATGGAAAATCATGCCACCTACCAGTCGAAATGGAGTACAAGGAAATGTGGGCAGTGAAGTTATTGAACTTCGACCTTAGAACAGCAGCTGAGAAGCGACTTATCCAACTCCATGAACTTGATGAAATCCGAGTGGATGCCTATGAGAACTCAAGGATCTACAAAGAAAGAACCAAGGCATTTCATGACAAGAAGATTGTCAAGAAGGAATTCAAAGCAGGAGATCGAGTACTATTGTACAATCCCGGTTGAGACTGTTTCCCGGGAAACTCAAATCAAGATGGTCAGGTCCATTCTCAGTCAAAGAAGTAAGACCTTATGGAGCCGTTGTCCTTCTCAACAAGGACGGAAGTGAATTTACTGTAAACGGACAAAGGCTAAAGGTCTACTCTGCATCAAACCCCGTGGAAGAAGAAATATCGATTCTTCTCACGGACCCAACCCCGATCTAAAGAAGTAAGAGAGTCAAGCTCGAGACTTAAAACAAGCGCGCTTGGGAGACAATCCCATGATTATCCTTTGTATATATGGTGTGAATTTTCTATCTTTGGTTTGATTGGTGTGTCTCTGTTTGATTTTTATGTGTGTTTTAGTTTTGTGTGTAAGTTTTCAGGCATATGGAAATGAGCGGGAGCAAAGATGACCTTAAAGAAAAGCCGGAACAAGGAAAGGAACTCACAGCGGCCACCCACAACGGGGTACCCAGACCGCTGTGAGGTATTTACGGAACAGCTATTTCCGCAGCGGCATGCACAGCGAGGACGACCAGCCGCTGCGGATAAAATTTTTCACAACGGCCACCCACAGCGGGGTACCCAAGCCGCTGTGAGAAAATTTTGCGAAAGGTCATTTTTCGGAACGGCATCCATAGCGGGGTCCTCCAGCCGCTGCAGGTAAGAAAAATTCCACAGCGGCCTTGCGCAGCGGGGTACCCAGGCCGCTGCGGAGAAAATTTGCGAAACATGCTTTTTGGCAGCGGCCCATACAGCGAGGGATTTAGGCCGCTACAGGTAAAAAACCTTCACAGCGGCATCCGGCAGCGAGGTACCCGGGCCGCTGTGAGGTTATATTTCGCCAATATCTTCCACGACCCAGCCTCTCTCTCTTTCTTCTTCTCAAAACTCCTTTTTCTCTTTAAAGCTTCAGAACTCAATCTCTCTCGATTCTACACCGATTTCATCGATTTCTTGTGCTTTAACTCGCGATTTCTCATCATCTTCCTGTCTATAATCATAATCTGTCATCAAATCGAACCAAGGTATGAGATTTCGAAACCATTGTTCTTCATGGTAAAATTTTGATTTCGATTTTTATGGTGTTTGATGCTCTGAACTTGTTCATTGAATGATTCTAGACACACCCATACTGTCAATTCGAAGAACTATCGGTTAAATTTCATTGAATTCGAATTTTCAGATTCTAGGGTTCTTGGTGAAAATTGAAATTTGGGGAAAATGTGATTTGATTGTTCCTAAGGCATTGTTAGGATATCTTGATGATAGTTTTCAAAAGGAACCATGCCAAATTCATAAAGCATTGAAATTTGAGTGGAAAAAGAGAGAACCTCATGAAGAACATGATAAAAGCTTGCAATGTAGCTGAGATTTGAGTTGAGGATAATTTCAAGATGTTGTTTGGACTTCGTAATTGCCTATATGTGGAATGTTTGAGAAATTATTGATTGGAAACTAAAATGCTCAGACTTTAGGCATTCCTTTTGGGTTGTTGTTTAAAATATGGATTGATCACTTTGAGTTTGCATCTATGCAGATGACAAGGAGTAAAACAAGAGCTGGCCAAGGGGAGCAAAGCACGCAGACCCATCGCTCTGGTAAGGAACCCGCTGTTCAGCATGAGGAGGAAGAGGAAATGCTTGAACTCTCAACCAGTAGTGACGAAGAAATAGGAAAACAGAAAAGGAAGAAAGTGGCAAAGAAACCCGCACAGAATCCAGCAAAGAAACCAGCACGGAAGAAGAAGAAGAAGGTCCCTAAGAGCTACCCTTTTGAGCAGATACGGACCAAGCTGGAACCATACAAGTGGACTGAGACAAAGTTCGGGGATCCCGAAATCTGTAAGAAGCTGGGAATCTATGACGATGTAATGACTATGCTGCGAGCCATGAGCTTGGAGAGCTTGATGGGAGAAGTCTATCCGGTGTATAGTACACAATGCTATCAATTTATGTGTACGTTTAAGGTAGTGGAATACATGGATGGACCTTCCGAGGAGAATGGATTTGGACACATAACCTTCATCTGCAATGGGCAAAGGCACCAGATAGGTTTTAAGCAGATATCCCAGTTACTTGGATTCAGAGACATGTGGATCAACCAGCTGCCAGAAATTGGACTCCTCCCCACTGTGATGTGGAGCACGATATCCATGACTCCATACCAGACCGGAGAGATGAAGAACTCCGATATTGCGCATCCAGCCATCCGCTATGTGGAGAAGTTACTAGCATACACCTTGTTTGCGAGGAGGGAAAACAACAAGGTATTGGAAGAAGGGCTGAGGTTTTTGGCAGTGGGTCTACAGTCGATAATGACAGAGTTTGATGTCCCGGAGATCAACTACGGGAACTACCATGAGCTGGGTATGGTAGGATATTTCATGAAACAATTATCGGCTATGAGAAAGAAGCCATTGAGGTAACATGACAGGACACCGGTGTTCAGATTTGGAGGACTATTGACACCGATCTTCAGAGCATTAGGAATCCCGCTGGTCAATGGGAAAGCATCATCAAGGTTGGACGAGAGCCATCTTAACAGAACTTACTTCCTTGCTGGAAAGATACAGGACAGAATCGCTTACACCTTCAGGGCCGGTCCGCGGCAAACCGCGAATGTGCTTCTCCCAAACCTGGCCATTACTTCTTTGCGGGACAAGAACAACATCATGTTCTCACCTGACCCACGCTACTTCCACAACACCGTTCAAGAACCGCTTGAGTCGCTGAACAAAAGGAAGAAAAGGAAAGCCACTAAGGGCTCTTCACAGGGTATGGAAGAAGGTGCAAGCAGCGGCGCATGTCAAGTTACTGAGCCAGTAGAGGATACTGAGCAGATCAGACCACCGAGTCCGGTCTACGGGACTGCCCGTTATCGTCTCCATGCTTCCGACGAAGTAATTCAGGGAGCACAGTTGAGGAGGGCTCATAGCTACATCCGAAAGTTAGAACGCTAGAACAAGCTTCAGGACCGGACCATTGGGAAGCTGGTGGAGCTTGGACGTAGGACAAAGAAGGTATACAAGGAGAAGACGAAGCACTGAAGCGTCAGGTTAAGTACATGGCTTATATGCTAACGGGGAAGAAGGGGAAAGTCCAAAAGCCCGAAGGCTACTCGTCAAGCGAGGAAGAGGCAAGCTCGGAAGATTTTCCTAGGCAGCAGTACCAAGGAGAAGGTACCAGCTCATCTAGCAGAGCACCTGGTCGCGTTCCCCTCGATGAGCGACGCCGCAGAACCAGCCGCCACATCTCACCGCCATCACCCGGGATGAACATGCATGCTCCACATCACAGTAGGGAGGAGTCCAATTTCCGGCAGCTGGTTGATCCGTGATTGGTTTGAGAAAAGAAGAAGTTCATTGAATCTGTTGGTTTAGTGTGTTTCATGTGATTAAAACAAGAATAAAGAGATGAGGTGTCTTCATAGAAAGGAAGAGGAAGATTCATTGAACATTTCCATACAATGCATCGTCACTTGCTTCTTTTACATGGTAACGTGATACACTTGGAGAAGATGAAGAATAATTCAATGCATTTCATCATGATCTTAAGCCTCACGTGGCATGGAGGAGAGGAAGAGATGAATCATTCAGTGAATCTTCACTTGTTTTTACATAGGTAACGTGGCTTGTTTAGGAGAAAGGAGAGGAGAAACATTGAACTTTGTCTTGGTTTATGCTTAATGGCGTGGTGTCAATATGAAAAAAAGAGTGACACTTTGCTACCATCTAATCACTCAAAACTAATATAAAAAGAGGCTTAAGTTTCTGATAGAAACTGGATATCTTGTATTACGAATTCTCACAACTGAGTTCAACAGCCTCTCACGAACTACTGTTTTCCCTCTACAATCCTTTCCCAAAATGATCGTAACTCCCGATAAAAGCCCCTATTACATTTTGTATTGTATTTATATTCAATAACAACTATAACAGCAAACCCTCTAAAAGAATAAGAGTCTTTCATTTGAGTGTTAGCTTCTTAGTTGTTTCCCTCCAACGCTTCTCTTTTCTTCCTTCTCTGATAAACTGTCCAGGGCATATCAATACCTCCCTCGCCAAAATTCAGCTTGTCCTCAAGCTGGAAATGTGGGAATTGATGTTTTACCTCTCGTACCAACATCCAAGAGCTGTCATGCTCCGGTAAACCTTTCCAAGAAATAAGCACCTCCAACCGGCCATCATCATTGTACCTTGTATCCATGACCTTCTCTGGATGAATGATAAACTCCTCCTCCCCAGTCAAATCAGAAGGTAATGTTGTAACCTCATGAGAACTACCCAGCATCGGCTTTAACTGAGATACGTGGAATACAGGGTGTATCATTGATGAATCTGGTAGTTTCAAGCGGTACGCCACCTTCCCAATCCGCTCCAGGACTTGAAAAGGACCATAGTACCTTGCTGAGAGTTTCTGACAAGTGCGTTTGCTCACACTGGACTGTCGATAAGGTCTTAGTTTTAAGTAAACCATTTGACCCTTTTCCAGCTGTAGATCCCGTCGCTTTTTGTCAGCATTATTCTTCATTACTGCTTGAGCTCTCAACAGATTATCCTTAGCAGATTGTAGCATCTCATCACGTTCTTTCAGCAACTCTTCTAACTCTCCATTAACCGTAGATCCCATCTCATACTTCAGTAATGCTGGAGGTGGTCGACCATAAACAAGTTGAAATGGTGTTGTTTTGATGGATGTGTGATAGGAGGTATTATACCACAACTCATCCCAACTCAGAAACTTCGACCAACGACGAGGATGAGCTGAAGTAAAACACCGCAGGTATGTTTCTAAGCACCGATTCAGTACCTCTGTCTGCCCATCTGTTTGAGGGTGATAGGCGGTACTGAATTTCAATTTTGTACCTGAAAGTTTGAATAACTCCTTCCAAAAGTTGCTCTGAAACACCTTGTCTCGATCAGACACGATGGAACGCGGATATCCATGTAATCGTACAACTTCTCTAGCAAATCGGATGGCCACCTGCACATCTGTATAAGGATGTCGAAGGCCAATAAAGTGGGCATATTTGGATAATCTGTCAACTACGACCAGTATTACATTCACGCCTTGTGACAGTGGAAGACCTTCGATATAATCCATGGATATATCATCCCATACTCTTGTAGGAACAGGTAGTGGTTGAAGTAAATCAGCAGGAGACAATGTTGAATATTTGCAAGTCTGACAAATATGACATTGAGCTATATAATCCTGGATATTCTTCTTCATACCCTTCCAGTAAAAGTACTGTTGAATCCGTTTGCTCGTTTTGATAACCCCTGAATGGCCTCTACTGATATCATCGTGGAATTCTTGTAAAATAAACTGAATATGCTGGGAGTTAGCTGGGAATACCAGTCACTGTTTATATAGTAGTCTCCCCTTAACGACTGTATAACCTTTCTTTGTCGTTTGTCCAGTCAATATGTCCCTGATTATCTGCTGTAACTCTTCACTCTGATCCACTTCCTTTAAAATATCCTCTAACTGTAAAGTTTTAGGGACTGTTAATGCCAGCAAAGTCACCAACATAGAAGTATAAAGTGGATGATCAATCCGAGACAAACCATATGCTGCCTTATTTTCAATCCCTGGTTTATACGTGATGTCAAAGTCATAGCCCAACAACTTGTGTAACCATTTCTGATACTCCAAGTTAACTTCTCGCTGCTCCAATAAGAACTTCAAGCTTTTCTGATCTGTTCTTACAATGAATTTGTTACCCAACAGATAGTGTCGCCAACGCTGCACAGCCAATACGATAGCCATCAGTTCCCTTTCATAGATTGGCTTAAGTTGTTCTTTATCAGTCAATCCATAGCTAAAATAAGCAATCGGATTCTTTTGTTGCAACAACACCGCACCGAGACCAGTACCGGAAGCATCAGACTCAACAATGAATTGTTGATTAAAATCAGGCAAGGACAGCACCGGGGCATTTATCATTGCCTCAATCAATTTATCGAATGCTTCTTGTGCTTCTGTTGACCACACAAACCTATCCTTCTTCAACAGGGCTATTAACGGCTTTGCTATACTCCCATAACCCCGTACAAACCTCCTATAGTACCCGGTTAAGCCCAAGAAGCCACGCAAGTCTTTAAACGTTTTGGGAGTAGGCCATTGAGACATAGCTAGTGTCTTGTTTTTATCTGTTGCCACACCTTCAGCAGATATAACATGGCCTAAGTACTCTATCTGAGACAAATCAAAGGAGCACTTCTTTTCATTAGCAAACAGCTTTTGTGCTTTAAAAATTTCCAGAACAGTGCGCAAATGCTGTTCATGGGACTCCAAATCTGAGCTGTATATAAGCACATCATCAAAGAAGACCAATACGAACTTACGTAGGTATGGTCGAAACAATTCATTCATCAAGGATTGGAAAGAGTCTGGCGCATTAGATAACCCAAATGGCATTACTAGAAATTCATAATGGCCATCATGGGTTCTAAAAGTTGTCTTCTCAATGTCTCTGTCCAACATTCGAATCTGATGGTATCCTGACCTCAAATCCAGCTTAGAAAACACTGCAGCCCCATTCAGTTCATCCAACAATTGGTCAATAACCGGTATTGGAAAACGATCAGCAACCGTCGCTCTGTTTAAGGCTCTGTAATCCACACAGAAACGCCAGCTTCCGTCCTTCTTACGGACTAATAAAACCGGGCTGGAAAATGGACTTTTGCTCGGTCTTATTATCCCATCTTCTAACATCTTCTTAACCTGCTTCTCCATTTCCTCTTTCTGCACATGGGGATATCTATAAGGTCTGACAGTTATAGGGCCAGTTCCTGGAGTTAAGTGTTGGAATTATGTCCAGTAATCTCTGTACTGTCTCTAGAAAGTAAGAGTATGTCAATGATCAGACATAAGTCATATAATACCGGGGGTCATGATGGCTTGCTAGAGTCCGCTCATGATCTATAAGTCTTGGACTTATTGCCTTTATTATATGATCCCATATGGGTCACACGCCTAAGCTAACAGGAAAATGTGTAGGAACGGTTTAGCAGAAGTACGGTAAAAGTGCTAGGCATTTACTGTACTTAGAGAGACTAAAGGGCCTGATTAAATCTAAGGGATTTAATCAGACTGAGAATTGGGCCCAAAAGCCCATAAGAACTGGACAAGGGTTTTAATGAATAAAACTTGCCCTAGCTCTTATTTTCTCAAGACAGTCTGCGCCTCCCTCTCTCTCTTTCTGCGCCTCCCACCAGCTCGGTCTAGCAGCCAATTTCCTGTGCGTGCGTGTGTGAGCCTTTGGAGGAGCTATCTCTTGGTGGTTCTGCTGATCTCTGACCCGTACCTCCTCTTTCCGCTGCAAAACAAGGTAACAGGTGAGATCCTTTATGATTCTAGCAAGAGAACATAGATCTGGCATGTTTAGTAGGATCAATTAATCTGATGAATTGAACCAGGAAATTCTAAACAATCCTTCAGTGGTATCAGAGCCATTGGTTCTGTTAGGTTTTCTTGTTTAGAATCATGTTTAGGTTGTTTAGAAGTGTTTGAATCAATCTATTGATAAGAAAAACACTTAAGAAACAAAGAATTAAAACCTAAACTAAATGAAATCGCATGATCCAATCTATATTGAATTGGTGTGCGTCGGAATGATGATCGCCATAGGATCACACGTCCGGATCGAGTCGCGTCGCGTCGTCCTGATCGGATGAGCGGTATGCGTCGCGGTATGCATCCCGATCGGCTGAGCAGACGCGTCGTCGTCCCGATCAGCTGTGGCGCGAGAGATGGACCGGTCTGCTGTGCGATCGCGTCCCGCCTCTCTCGGCCCAAGCTCATCCCGTCCCGTCCCGCTATCGTCCCGATCGGCTGGGTTGCGAGAGATCGACCGCGATCGCATGGATCGAACGATCGCATGGATCCCGCGTCCTGCACCTCTCGGGCCAAGCCCGTCCCGTCCCGCTATCGTCCGCGTCCGTGCATCGCGTGGAACTTGGTCACGACCGTGATCGGTTCGTGACCATTCGGGTCGGTTTTGGTTCGTGGTTCGGTTTAATATAATTAAAACTTAATCGTCACGGTTTAATAAACAGACTTAATAAAATTTATTAAGTTCTGGTTAAACCGTGATAAGAAATCCAAAGTCGTAAAATTGGATTTAGTGCCTAAACCAGTGATTTTCTAATTTGATTTGGTTGGACCAAATAAATTAAGAAAATCCGGTTTAGTAAATAACCGGTTGACAATTGTGGTCATCGTAGTAATTAATTTTGGTTAGACCAATTTTAATGAACCAGACCGGTTATGTCATTTAATTGGACAATTGGGTTATGTCTTGGACATAGACAAATTCTTGGGCCTTGGGCCAAGAAGTTAAAACAATTGGGCCAATTATTTGAGTCTTATTCTTCAGATTATTTTGAAATTCATTTAATAATTAAAATTTGATTTTAAAATTAATCAGTTTCCAAAATTTGAAATTAGAAAGTTTCTTAGAATAGAAGTTTCTAGATTTGCATGTTTTGGATATTTAGGAAATTTCTATAGTTAGAAAGTTTCCAATTTTAGGAAGTTTCCAATTTTAGAAAGTTTCCAAAATTAGTAGGTTTCCAAAAATGAAAGTTCCCAAAAATAGTAATCTTCTATTTTGGGAATGAATTTTTAAGAAAAAACCTACAAACCTCAAATAATATCAAGCGTTGGATGTCTTGTCCGGTCTATGTCAGCTGTTGAAGCCCATTCAATCGTACACACGGCCTTACAGTGTGAGGGTGTCTATCTTTTGCGTGGGTAAAACAGTTTGTGATTCATTAATGTCATTGGGAGTCCCAGACATTAGTGATTACATGACTGTATAGTCTGGTTTTCTTGACTAGGCCATCGGGAGTCCTGGGCCTTGAGACATCAGAGTGGATTGGGCCTCGGGCCCAGATTCACAACCAAGAGTTATATCACGGATATAATTAGCCGAGATAGGGCTTACCGATATAAGCTAAGGTTGGGTGACGGCCAGTGGCCCACTTTGATCTTAGTTATATGTGGATCTTGGAATCATTATATTCAATTGAGGGTAACTGATGTTATTGAATATAATGCGAGATTAATCATATTAAATATAATGCGAGATTAATCATATTGAACATATTAACTAAAATTCTTTTATGTTAAATTTCAGTTATGACTAGCACAAACAATCAAAACACTTTCTCGATCCGGTCTGTCCTTGAGATGGACAAGCTGAACGGATCAAATTTCTTAACTTGGTCGCGGAACCTGAGGCTAGTCCTCAGGCAGGAGAGAAAGGACTATGTTCTTGAGAGAGCTCTCCCCGTGAGGATCGGGTCCAATGCCTCCCATGCAGTATATGATGCTTGGAATAAGCATTATAATGATGCGGTAGATGTGCGTGGTCTGATATTGGCTACCATGGACTCAGACTTGCGGAAGCAATATGAGAACATGGAGTCGCCAATAGAGATGATCAGCAGCCTGAAATTGAAATTTCAGGAGCAGGTAAGAGTGGAGAGATACCAGTTGGTTAAGTCTCTCACTAGCTGCAAGCTACCAAATGATCATCCAGTGAGTCCTCATGTCAGTAAAATGATGGGTTACATTGATAACCTGAGGAAACTGGATTATCCAGTTAGCCAAGAATTGGCAACTGAGATCATTCTGCAGTCACTGCCGTCAAGCTATGATAAGTTCAGAAGGAACTATATCAAGAAAGGCTTAACGAAGACGCTGACTGAACTGCATGATATGCTCAAGACAGTTGAGCCAAACGTGAAGAGTACCCAGTATAATCTCATAATAGAGAAGGGTAGGTTTATTAAACCTAGTACTGACAAGGGTGAAGACAAATTTGTCCAGATTTTGAATCATGGCAAGCGTGTGTCTTCTGAGCCCAAGTCAGATACCTCTTACGTTGGTAAGTGCTGCTACTGTAAAGAGACAGGGCATTGGAAGAGAGATTGCATTAAATTCATGGAAGATGATGAGGAGTTGAAGTTGATGTATGAGACTACTTCCTCAGGTATTCATGTTATTACTTCAAGTTCTACCTTATAGGTATTGGATACTAGTTGTGGCACTGATATTTGTGATAATATGCAGAGCCTAAGCAACAGTAGAATGTTGAAGGAAGGACAAGTGGATCTACATGTCTGGAAGGAGCTATGGACGCTGCCTCAGCCGTAGGGTTTTCACTTGTAGATGCCTTCGAGGCTTGGTTTTGTATTAAGTAATTGCTACAATGTACCTGCTTTAAGCAGAATTTTCTTTCATTTTCTTGTAAGAATTTGAATGTTTTTCATTTTGATAAAAGACAAGTTTTTGTTCTTTTGATCTTAATGAAATATTAATTGTAGCACCCTATTCAAGGAATGGGTTTTATATCTTAAACCAAAGAGTGCCTAAATGTAACATAAATACCGAATTGGTTTAAATCTGATGAATTAAACCTGATTTTTCTTGGCATAAAATTCTTGGTCACATAGAGTAAGTCGGATTCAGAAATCCCATAGTTATGGACTATTGGGCTCATTTGATACGATATCTTATGAGACTTGAATTCTGCTTACTGGACCAAAAGGCAAAGGGCCTATCTTAGCCGAGCTAGAGAAAGGCCCAAAGGCTTATTGGAGATTGAACATACTCATGTATGTGGTCCGATGAGCAGTAATGCCAGAGAAAATTTCCTATACTTCATTGTCTCTACTGATTACTTCAGTGAGTAAGACTGTGTTCATTTGATGAGACACAAGTCGGAATTCTTTGACATGGTCGAAAGAGTTCCAAAATGAGGTATAGAATCTGAGTGACAGAAGTATTAAGACTCTGGATTAGATCACGAGTGAGAATACTTGAGTCATTAATGGTGTGATCATCTGAATGAGTGTGAAGTCGTTTCACAGCTCAATTCTCCTGAAAACCTTGAGGTATTTCTGTGAGAAAGAATCAGATCTTATTAGAAATGATTAAAGATGAGTCACACGAATCTTCCATGATATTCTTTAAGAATAACGCTCTAGAAATATCTAAGTTTACGCTGAAATAGTTCCACCAATATCAGTTGAAAGACACCACGTAAATGTGGATTGGAATCGATCCAAATTCGTCTTTACTGAGTATTTGTAGTTGTGCTACTTCACTGGTTGTCCTAGGGAAACCAAGGCTTGTTACTTTTACGTCCATTCTGTTTTCTAAGAAGGGAAGTTACTTTCCAAGAAGAACAGTGGGAGTAAAAGTATAACTCGAAGAAATTCGAAAAATACAGGAGGCTGCTCAACCTGTTGAGGGAGAGCAACGGATGGATTTACAGATTTCTGTAGAATCTACACCTGTAGAGCCTGAAGTTCGCAGATATGAATGAATCAGTCACTAATCCGAGAGTGATTTCTCGTCATTAGTTGAACCTGAAGATCATTGAAAGTTCGCATGATCTGATGATCATTGAAAGCGACGAATCTGCGAAATTCAAAGAAGCGAAAGTGAGCCCGGACTCCGAAAAAAATTACATTTTGTGTAAGTTAGCTTCATCGATCCATTCATGGATGGAAGCAAACATATCGGAGTTGGAATCTTCGTTCTGCTGAAGCAGTCAAGGTTTTGACTTGAACAGGAACGAAGTGGAACTGTGCGTTTACTAAAAGATAAGTGGGAGCAATGTTGCATTTCTCATAGTGTATGTCGACGACATACTGATTCTCGGAAATAACGTCCCAATGTTGCAGTCGGTAAAGGACTGGCTTGGGAGTTGTTTTATGATTGACATGGGTAAAGCCACGTATGTTCTTGGATTTTGGATCTAAAGATAGAGATCCAAAAGAGCTGGTAGGACAATGTCAGGACTCTTAAATTGACAAAGTCCTACACGTTTTCAGCAATCCAAGAAGGGTTTTATGCCAATGTCACATGGCATTACGTTAAGCAAGAAACAGTGTCCCACGATAACTGCTGAGCTTGAATGCATGGATAAGATTCCATATGCGTCGGCAATTGGATCTATCATGTATGCCATGACACGTACTTGTTTTGATGTTGCTTTAATATTAAGCAAGACACCAGTCAAATCCAGCAAAGAATCACTGGATAGACGTAATGAATATTCTCAAGTATTTGGAAATTATTTAGGATACGTTCTTGATTTACGGAGAAAGTGAGGTGCTACGAGTCGGTAGAGTCTGAAAGGCAAGTTTCCAACGGACAAAGATGATTTCCGGTCACAGTCCGGTTATATCTTGTGTCTATCTGGCGGTGCAAGGCACTGTTGCTGACTCCATGACTTAAGCTGAACATTTCGCAGCTTGGGAAGCGGCGAAAGAGGTTGTTTGGAAAGAAGAGTTCGTCACTGAACTTGATGTGATTCCCAGCATAGATGAGACTAGCTGCACATCAGAGGTCCAAACACCTTGAGGGTAGGTATAACCTATTCCGTGAGATAAATGACAGAGATGTTAAGTAGATCAGCAAGTTTCAACGAATGAGAACGTTGCTAATCTATTAACGAAGCCACTCCTTAGGCCTAAGCACGAGTCGCGGACTGTTGCTGTAGGATAAGTGAAATTAAGATGTAGTCTTAATTTCAGTGGGAGTTAGTAAAGGGCTTTATTTAGTTATTGATATGTTCTTGTAAAACATTTCAAGATGTTTAAATAAAATTATTATTTCAAGATTATTTTAACTGTGATGAAATAATCGTTCCAAAATGATATGAACCATTTTATAGGTCATCGAAGTAAGTGACTTGATCTTGAGTCATCAAAGTCATTTAGCTTGATCATGAGACCCTATATTTGATAGATGGCTTATATCATCCTGTCCCTAGTCGAAGGTTGTTGAAATTGGAACACCAACAACCGCGTGAGACTAGATTGGTATGTGACTTATGACAAAGTCTCAGGATGTCATAGATGCACGGCATCAAAGTCAGTACATAGGTGTATGTTGGGGTACATACGACCGGACAAGACCCGCTTATAAGAACTCTTCAAGATATTTATATCTGTGTCATAAGAGATTCTTACTACGACTATGGAGTATAGTCCTTAGACCTGAGTTCGCATGCATGTGACTGCACATGAACTGATGCGCTTTGATCATTGTCTAATGCTGTCGTTAAGCGATAGTTATAAGGACCTTGTTTGGGTGTATTATGAAATGAGTAGTTTACAGTGATGGAACAAGACGGGATTTGTCCCTCCAATATAAATGGAGTGAATACCTCTAGGCCAATCGGAGATTTGAATACTGGAAAATGCATGGCCATGCTCAAACGGACTGTCCCGAGTCGTTTGGATTGTCAGTATCAAATCAGAGTCCGATGAACATGATTAGGCTTTATAAGGATGACACTCATCTTGCCTTATGACTAATCGAGATATTGAGACAAAAGGATTATGAATACAAAGATTCCAGTACAAGTGGGAGATTGTTGGAATTATGTCCAGTAATCTCTGTACTGTCTCTAGAAAGTAAGAGTATGTCAATGATCAGACATAAGTCATATAATACTGGGGGTCATGATGGCTTGCTAGAGTCCGCTCATGATCTATAAGTCTTGGACTTATTGCCTTTATTATATGATCCCATATGGGTCACACGCCTAAGCTAACAGGAAAATGTGTAGGAACGGTTTAGCAGAAGTACGGTAAAAGTGCTAGGCATTTACTGTACTTAGAGAGACTAAAGGGCCTGATTAAATCTAAGGGATTTAATCAGACTGAGAATTGGGCCCAAAAGCCCATAAGAACTGGACAAGGGTTTTAATGAATAAAACTTGCCCTAGCTCTTATTTTCTCAAGACAGTCTGCGCCTCCCTCTCTCTCTTTCTGCGCCTCCCACCAGCTCGGTCTAGCAGCCAATTTCCTGTGCGTGCGTGTGTGAGCCTTTGGAGGAGCTATCTCTTGGTGGTTCTGCTGATCTCTGACCCGTACCTCCTCTTTCCGCTGCAAAACAAGGTAACAGGTGAGATCCTTTATGATTCTAGCAAGAGAACCTAGATCTGGCATGTTTAGTAGGATCAATTAATCTGATGAATTGAACCAGGAAATTCTAAACAATCCTTCATTAAGATGATAGCATGCTCTTTGTTCCTGAGAGGAGGTAACTGCGTTGGTATCTCAAATACCACACGATAGTCTTGCAACACCTTCTGAATTATCTCCGGGTATACAATCTTGTCCGATGCTACTGATTGTAAGTTGGTAGTTGTGTTTTCCAGACCTTCCACAGTTTCATTTTCCAAAGATCGCAAAGAGATCTTAGTGGCATGTAAAGAAATATCACCACACAAGCTAACCTGACGTCCCTTGTAGATGAAAGATAATTCATGTGTCTCCCAATTCATTTCACATTTCCCTAAAGTGCGTAACCATTGCACTCCCAAAATGATATCAGCACTTCCCAACTCTAGTACAATGAAATCAGTCTGAAACATCACTTCTCCCACTGTGAAATTCACTTTAGAACACACCCCCAATCCTGACACTGCCACCCTAGTCCCCAATCGAATCTCCATATTCGGAAACTGTGTTGGTTTAAGTCGGGCCTTTTCCATCACAGTAGGTGCAATGAAATTGTGAGTCACACCACTGTCAAGCATGACCACAATCTCCACCCGTCCTATACTTCCCTTCAACTTCGTCGTAGTTGGTGATGGTTTACCAACGAAAGCATCAAAGGACAATTCCATTAACTCTGTGACTAGTCCATTCTCATCCTGAAATGTATCATAAAATTCTTCTTCTATCAACTCCACTTCTCTGCCATCTACGACTGTAATTACCTGCAGGTGTTTGTTAGGACATGGCTCACCAAACTTATGTCTTTCATCACACTTGTAACATAATTTGTTCTTCCTTCTGAATTCATACTCTGCAGGAGTAAGGTGTCTTCGCTCAGGCAACCCCACTGAATTAGATGAAACTGATGGTTTTGGGGTTTGTTTCTCCTGACTCATAACATTGTTAGACACTGGTAACACCCTTGTCTTCCAACTGTGATTGCTATTGTAGGTTGAAGATGATTTCAACGGGTTACCATATGTTGTTTTAGGTGTTTTACTGTCACTTGGTTTCCCCATACTCATAGCTTGACATAGCAATCCATCCTCCATTTCCAGAACCGTAGCGATCGTATGAGATAAATCTCTTCGTTCCTTCAACCTTACAATTTCACGTAATTCTGGTTTCAATCCTCCACGAAATATAGCTTCCATCATTTCATCATCAACGCCTGAAACTTGCGATGACAGTTCCTGGAACTCTTGAACATACGAGGCTACAGGACCAGTCTGAACCAAAGCTGCTAAACTCTCTTTAGGAGATCGCATCTGAACCGTGCTGTATCTTGTCAAAAGACGTTTCTTGAACAGAGACCAAGAGGTGAATGGAAGGTGTTGTTCCTCCCAAAGAAACCAACTCAAGACTGCTTCTTCCAAACTCATAGAAACCAATTCCAACTTCTGAATTTCCGATAACTGTCCATGACGAAAGAATCTCTCTACTCTTGCAATCCACCCATGCGGATTCTTCCCATCAAACACCGGCATCTCCATTTTCTTGAACATAGACTTTCGATCCGGTAACAGTTTGTTAAATCAAGGGAACCTGATTCCGTCGATGAAGCACGTACCCGATTCGGAGACGATGTCTTGTTCTTTTACCCTTGACTATCGTCGGTCGATGGAAGACGATCTTTGACTATCGTCATCAAGGCGGTCAAAGTTGCTTGTAATGAATTGACCGTTCGGTCGGTTGCGGCGGCTTGTGTCTCCGATTTAAGTTGCCGGTGAAGTAATAGCTCGACCGATTGCGTCAATTTGTCAACTCGCACGGATGACTCAGCTACCGAGTCATTCAACTCATCCACTCGTTTCAACTGCTCTGCTATCTCCAATTCCATCGCGATAATCGATCGTTCCGAACGTCACCCACACCAATTTGATAGAAACTGGATAACTTGTATTACGAATTCTCACAACTGAGTTCAACAGCCTCTCACGAGCTATTGTTTTCCCTCTACAATCCTTTCCCAAAATGATCGTAACTCCCGATAAAAGCCCCTATTACATTTTGTATTGTATTTATATTCAATAACAACTCTCTCTAAAAGAATAAGAGTCTTTCATTTGAGTGTTAGCTTCTTAGTTGTTTCCCTCCAACGCTTCTCTTTTCTTCCTTCTCTGATAAACTGTCCAGGGCATATCAGTTTCATTACCTCTCATCACTTCTCAACAAGACGAGAGAAAAGAAGAGAAGAAGAAGAGTGAAGTGTGAGAAGGGAGGGAGAGTAAGAAATAAAAAAAAAATATATAGAAGAAGAGAAAATAAAAAGAAACAAAAATAAGAAAATAAAATTAAAGAAAGACGAGGAAAGGAAAGATAATACACCCAAATATTTTCAAGAATATTCTATGGATACGAGATTTTCCGACATAATAATTTTCCCAATAAATCGGATTTCTTTTTATTTGAAAAAGGATAGCCGGAGTTAGGTTAGTCAGTTGCAGCATGGTTTGGGTTCGAGTTCGCCAAGAAGGAGTGTCGGGAATTGGGTTCGAGGATCGGGTCAGGATTTGGTCAAGGGATATACCTGCCACATCCACCTTACAGCCGAAATCTTTAAGAGTTGCTGATGCATTATTGTTTGTGCATTAGGTTAGATATAGCCTGCATAAAGATCCGAGAACACATAAACCCTAAAGTCTATAGGAATGTACCTTGAATTGAAAATGGACTTAGAGCAGATTAAGTTTGATTAAATAATTGGATAAAATATACGGCTAGGATAATATATATACATTGCACGTTTAGTTTCTGAAAATGTCATATTGATTGCGTAGATATAATTGATTTACTGCGTAGTTAGAATAAATGATTGATCGTTGATTGAATAGTATAGCATATGTATATAAAAGTAAATAAGAACTATAATTTATAAAGAACCTAGATAATAAAGTAAAGAAGATAGTAATACAAATAAGAAGTAAATAAACTTAAGGTAAATAACCGGTCTAGAATTAAATAAAAATGGCATGAACTAAATAAACTAGATTATGGAATTAATAGATTAAAATTAAATAAAGAGGTTAAACTGGATTTAAATGGGCTACTAACTCTAGGAAGTTAGTAAGTTCAAGCTAGAGAATAATTAAATAAATATTGGGATTAGATAATTAAATAGAATTAAATAATTGAATCGAAACTAATAAGAATTACGTAAATAAAGCTAAGAACTATATTAAGTAAATTGTTTATTGGTTGAGTTTTTGATTGAATTGTTGAGTTTGATTTGGTGTGGTTACCTATGTCGCGTAGGTCGGGTTGAGTTAGTGGTGATATTGAGTATAGTGGTGTTGTAGTCAGGACTTGCATGATAACATTCAGGTACTTCGGTTAAGTTGTTATTTGGTTTATTGACCTTATCGGTCTTGTGTTGAGTCGTAGAGTCTCAGAGAGTCTGCTTGCGTGTTGTAGAGTTTGTATTGTGGTTAAGATTGCTTAGGGTGCGTTAGATCCCGCAAGCCTGGTGTGGTGTTCTGGTGGTTCGTTCCCTATTGGATCCTCGGAAGTCCCTAGTCAATTCACCTATCTTTGGGTAATGGTTTTGGCTAGGCGATAACCTATTGGGTGACGCCGGTAGGTGTGTAGTCCGGAGAAACGAGGTCGTGTCCTAGGGCCGGGCTTCATGGAAACTTTGGCTATCTAGGGGTAGTCTGAGTCACCGCGTATCGATGGACAGAGAACGTTGTCCTATTCGTAGGACTTTGTGTTTACGTCTAGGAGTATAGGAGGTTCTAGCTGTAGGAAGCTAGGTGTTCCTTAGGAAGATTACTGAGTTCGCGTTAGGGGCCTATGTTGTTGAGTAAGCGTTAGATTTGTGTTTAGTATTTAGATCGAGTCTAATTGAGGGTGTGTGCCACAATGTTCTCGATTTCCTTCGTTTGGGTTATATGTAATGTTTCGACATTACATGGTGGTAGCGCGTAATCGGTTTGTATTGTTTTTTTTGTTGATTGTTAATGCATGTTATTTTGAGTTTGTCGGGTGGGTTCAACCTTTGTAGTTGGGAGTCAACTCCACTGGGTGATCTTAGATTATCCATCCAACTCTTTGTTTTGCAGGAAACCTTTGCGGGAGACCGGATAGCTGTAGCTGGACGTTAGGCCAACCGGAGTAGGTTTTTCATGCCTTTGTAAAGTGGTATTTTGTATTTCGATTTTAAGATTAAGACGGGACCACACTTCTGTTTTATTTGCATCATACATTTATTTGTATGAAATAAAAATTAAGTATTTTATATTCGTAATGTGAGTAACTCTGATATTCAACTAGTCATATCTAACATAACTCGTAATTAAATATTTTATATTCGTAATGTGAGTAACTCTGATATTCAACTAGTCATATCTAACATAACTCGCTGACGCGGTACGGGTTGCAAAGCATTTGGCCGTCGATGCGACGAAAACAAAAATCGAGGTTAGATATTGATTGGCTAGATTTTTTGAATCAAGCTGAATTATCTTTGGTTTCGAACGTAAAAAATCCTTTCCATTTGACTGTACGGGTTCGAAGGGTCATGTTCTTTTATGATTGTTGGCCGGTCAGCTCGTCGGTAAACGGAAAAATAGGAAGGGGGCATTACAAAGGACTTAAATTTAACTAATAGAATAAATATGTATCTATTACGATTTCACTAATGTACTTCTGTTTTTGTTGTAGAAAAATATAATTGGGACCCTAAGCACAAGAACTTGGTTTATCAACGTTGGGAAAAATTTCTCAGACTATCCATTAGCGACTTGGTAAGCAAGAGGAAAAGGTCTGGAAAGAAACAAGACTTCATTGGGCTGGTAGTCTGGAACATAATGCTTGATACTTGGGAGGAGGTTCCTCACCAAAATAGGAGAAAAATCAACTCAGAAAACGCTGCCTCAGATCCTGATGGTTTAGGCTCCCATCCCCACACTTCAGGAGCAAAGCCACACAACCGTGTGGCATATGATATGGTTAGTACTTCTTACATATACTTTTGTTAGATATAATTTTGTTAGATATACTTTTGTTACATATACTTTTGTTTCAATCTTACTTAGCGTTTTCTTACATATACTTTTTTTTCATAGGTTGTTGAGTCTAGTAGAGTAGCACCACCTTTGACCGATGTGGTGCTTAAGACACACAATAAAAAACGTGGGACGATCATTGACAAATGAGCATATAATCTAGGGAAGGCTGATGAGGCGTTGGCTTTGGAGAGATCACAATCCTCCGGTGTGTCAGATGGAACCCTCTAGAGATGACCTCACACCGTCTTATATTGAGGTAAGATTATTGATCTTCTTTTGATTAAAAGTATATGAAATATCAATTGGTTAATATTTTTGTTTGCCATTTGTTTTGAATTGAAAATGCATCTTGAATTGGTTAGTTACTGGTCTAATAAACTTATTATTCTGGTTTTGGCACTTGTTTTCAATCATTATTATTCATTTCTGAATTGGTTAGAGATAGGTGGTTAGTGAATGGTCTGATGAACTTATTAGTATTCTGGATTTTGTTGTGTATTGAGTTATTGATTGGTTATGATTAATGATCTATTTTTTGTAGATTGCCAAGAATAAGAAGGGATGTGTCTATGGTCTTGGTTCTATCTAATATGTACAGGCTAATGCTGATGAGTTTGAGCCTATATCTCTGGTGAAGCAAGTGGAAATTGAAAATAAAATTACCAAGATTGAGGAGAATGTAGCTGAGATGAAAAACGACATGCAGACTATAGTTGGGATGAAGGAAGTTTTGGCACTCTTATTTAGGCTGAATGGTATAGATCCAGTAGCCTATGAGCCTGTTGTACCTCGTGAGTCTGCTGTTTCAGTTGCAAGCTTACATTCATAATCACGTCAACAGATCAATCACCTCGGCTGAAGATCTATCAAGTTTGTAGCTTACATTTTAATTCTTTTGGTTTATAGTAACATTAGATGTTGCTTTGTTATATAAAAACTAATGTATGACTTGTTTAGTAAGTAACTTCTAATGTAGTGTATAACTTTTGGTTTAGTAATTAATATGGTTTCAATTTTTTTTATCAGCTAACTTTATTAATTAACTGAATCTGTTACAAGTATGGTATTAAGGAATTGAGGACAACAATGAAATAAATTCCAAGGAGTATCAGATGAAATAACCTTCTTTGCCAACAAGTCTGCACATCGGTTGCCTTCCCGATATTCATGTCTGAATTGAGCTCCCGTGAAGATGGTTTCAATTTCCAGTAAGATCTCTTTTACAATTCATATGGATAGTAATTAGAATTAGATTTTTTTTTTTTTGCAAATCATATAAACAAGGCCACAAATTGCAAAAAATAGGTTGTGGCTACAATAGCTACGAAAGCTATTTGTATCTTGTTGTGGCTACTATAACCACGACAAGTCCCTGGCTATTCGTAGAAATGGCCACAAAAATATTATGACTATTTTTGTAGTAATATCGACGGCGTATGTTTGTTGCTATTCGTGGCTATTATAGCTACGACTAGTTCGTGGCTATTATATCTACAACTAGTTCGTGGCAAAAACGTGGATAAAGCCACAAATATGTTCGTGACTAAATCATGGCAATATCTACAGATTATGTTATGGCTCTAATCGTGGCTAAAGCTACGAATATGGTCGTGGCTAATTCTTGGCATTATCTACGATTTTTATTGTGGTTATTCGTGGCTAATATAGCGATGATTCCATGCCGTATCTATTTTTGGCTAGTCCATGGAAGGGTTGCCGTGGATTGCCACAAATCCAAGATATCGATGAGCACAAAGCCACAAATCATTTTTT
Organism: Orychophragmus violaceus; assembly: GCA_030180135.1. Taxonomy (NCBI): domain Eukaryota; kingdom Viridiplantae; phylum Streptophyta; class Magnoliopsida; order Brassicales; family Brassicaceae; genus Orychophragmus; species Orychophragmus violaceus. Next base: position 50,996,633 of record CM058233.1, on the reverse strand, counting down.
GTGGCTATACGTGGCTAGGGTCTAAATAGCCACGAAAAATGGCTTATAGCCACAGATTTTTCCGTGGCTATAGAGCTAGTTTCTTTTAGTGTCAAGAGAGTCTCGTTGATCCATTAGGTAGCTCTCGACTAGTCCTCATGTTGTTAACCATGTCTTTCACTCATTGTTTACAAATCTCCTCAAAAAAATATTGAACTGTCCATGTTATCAAGGGATCCCAAGTGTGGATTTTCTAGAATACAAAGAGAATAAACATAGCATTGTTGAAAACAACACAAATGTGAAGGGTATATGAGAGAAAATTTTACAGCAAATTCGAGGATGTATATTTCTGCTATATCACGAGGCACACATGGCCAGCTATAGTAGGGTTGATCGAATTTGTTTGTAATTTTTTTAGGAATCTTCTGAACCAATTTCGATCATGTGTCATGAGTAAACCCGGAAAAGCGCTTTAACAGAAGAAAGTTATGAATGGTTTGGTCATGTCTCAAATGATACACACACTATCTTGTAACGCTCATGCACTCGAACTTAACAAAACATATAGAGTAGTTAAATTGATACATCCAAATTCAATTGCTTGATAGCTATAAGAATAACATCATAACCATTAAAGACTCAAACTCATCAAACAATCGTAATTCAGAGTTTTTTTAAACAACTTATCCACACTGAAGAGACTTACTAAATCTGATAGAGGAATCTAGGAGTCGTTTACAAGCAAACCATAAGCATATCATAAGAAAACCAACAATCAGATTAAGATGCAACCCCATTTAAACAAAAACGCAAACCAAAAGCAAACTAGACGGTTTAACACACACACACACACACACACACACACACACACACACACACACACACACACACACACACACACACACACACACACACACACACACACACACTCTCTAACACCCTTTCTTACCTGCAGCATTAGGCAGCATATCATGGAGAGTTTCGCGATTGAGAGATTCAAATAAGATATTGAGATGGTCGACAGGGTTTCTGCAAAAATTAGTGATGAAATTGAGAGAGCCTCGAATAAGAGATTAAAAGAAGAGATTTCATTTAGAGATGGGTGGGCATAGAAGAGGATTTGTAGAGAGATTAGCGAGATGGTTCGAAGGAGATTTCAGAAAAGAAGAAGAACAAAATAAAATCCGTTTTTATCGCAATTCAAGATTTCGTGAAACTTCGTGAAACATTCTTGGGTTTAGGCGGGGTTACTGAAATGTTTGGGAGCCATAAAATTGGGTTAGTTTCTCGGAAATTAGGAAAATATTTTGAATTTTTAACCATTTATAGTAGTAACTAAGTCATCATATTTTTCTTTTTTTAGTCTCCATTTTTTAAAATTATACTTCTTTATTTGACTTACAAATAACCCATTTCTAATCTTAACTTAGTTAAAATCTACAATAACGTTGATCACAATATAAAGTAGGATTGAAGACAAATTTTATGAAAGCAATTGGTTATTAGTTTTATGAAAGTTTCCGACATACTTCCCGGATTATAAATCACAACAAAGTTTGGATATACTTCCAAGATCCTTGATCAAAATTGTTATTAAGTTTATGAAAAAATTTGCATGGTATTGTGACATGTATTCTGAAGCCATAAAAAAATAATAAACAGAAAATTATATATAATAAAGCATAAAGAATATTAAAAATTTGTTTTCATATTTTAAGCATACCGAGAAACATTGGTTATCCATTTCCGAATGATCTTAACCCTACATGCGGACATGCCCATTCCCTTTTAGTATTATCGACATACTATGCCAAATATAGTATTTTCATTTGTTGTTTCTTTGCTTTGGAATGAGTTGAACGATACAAATAGAACAAAAAACGAGATGAAGTGGTTGGTGTAACATATTATTACCAGTTTTATGATATATGAAAAATTAAATTCTGATTTTGTGAAATTTTCACTATAACTAATTATATTATTGCGTACATTTGTACTTACCATGTTAATAAAATTTAATAATATCAGTTGAGAGGAACATTGAATATTCTTCCTCATTTTGCGTTAATGTTTCAATTATAAACACAAACCTATCAAATAAACCCTAAAACAAGATTGAAGCCCATTGCAGCATAAAGGTCCAGCCAAAACAGAGAAGTTCTACAAAACCTGCAAAAGAACAAAAGACAAAACCAGTGTACAGTTTAAATGAGCAATATCCTCAGAGGCTCCAGTCTAATCCAGTAGTTATTTGCATTGACATATTTGATGTGCTGACGTAATACTTATGGAACACTTGTGATTTGCAAAAGTAAAGCTTGACCAAAGCTTGATGTCATCTTTCTTTATATGGTAAACAATTGTAAACATTAATGTTCAATAAATAAACTTGCATTATTCAATCTTCTATCTCTCTTTTTAAAGATTTTCTTCCTCCTTTGTGTCGAGAAAGCATGGAAACCTTTAATGAAAAAAAAAAAGTAATTTAACCAAGCATAGTAACCCTTCATTTACAAGACACATAAACCATATTAGTCTTGATTTGATGGGGGTGTTGAAGAGACACACTCCATAAGTACAAGTACTTTATGTACTTTTAGACTCAATTTATATTACAATGAAATGTGGCATGTAACCGTTCTCTCTCTCTCTCCT